>JAODLL010036811.1:0-19319 GCA_026546735.1 Forbesichthys agassizii
TCTTCTCCCCTTGTTATTTCATCATGTTGAACTCGGCTCTCTTTATTTCCACACATCCATGTTGTTGTTGTTGTTGTAGTTTGCTGTGGGCCTACACCTCTTTTATGTACAGTTTGATGACGGGATTTACTCGGATTAATCTTCTCTATTCTCCCCAGGTGAGATCGCCATCCGTGTGTTCAGGGCCTGCACCGAGCTCGGGATTCGAACCGTGGCCGTCTATTCTGAGCAAGACACCGGACAAATGCACAGGTGCGTGTCTCCTCCACGTATGGGAGTAGTTGCGTGCTCTTCAAAATGTAGAGCGCACAACAAACAGCCATGTCACATTTGGATTTCAACCGCGGAACCCTCATTTGAGCAAACCCGGACGGCTAACCGGCGTTAGCTAAGAGCGATGTAGTAAAAGACTGCTCCACTGCTGTCTGTGTCCAGTTGAGGAAGATGTGTGCTTGTGCCGGACAATGCAAATCCGGACAGTTGGTAGCACTGCTACATTGAACACACTGGCTTTTCCATTTGTTAGGTAAAACGATGCACGAGGCACACAGCGCTGTAAACAGTTGAATATTTCAATATTCTAATGAGCTCTGATCGATCAGCCAATCAGAGCGGGGTGAAAGCTCAGCTAAGTGCGCACAGCGTCAGTAGGAGCCAGTTGTTTGTGGGCTAAGGAGACAGTCAGGTTTATTCATATAACGCGCTACAGTCCTACTAATTTGCAAGACTTCATGCAGATGCTGTACTGTAGGTGCCAGTAACATCAGCAGCTCAGTTATATCCGGTATAATAGGCATACCTTTTTTCTTACGCGGTATTCACATGTAAACATGTTTTATTTTTTTCGTTCTGCAGGGTAGCGATTGTGCTTCTCACAAATGACCTGTTTCATGAATAGTATGATTTAGAGTGGAGCGCAACCTGTAATAAAACAATCTTTCAGGCAGTCACCTGCCATTATTGACCCCCCCCCTTCCTCCCTCCTTCATTCCTGCCTTCCTTTCCACCTACAGCATCTGCCTAAATCTCCCTCTAATTAAAGTAAAGGGCGGCAGGGAAAAGTGCTCATTTGAATAATAAAAGCTTTACTTGACTAATTGCGGTGTCCCGGGGGATTTTGGAGAGCTCGGAAGTGTCTCGCTAAAACGACACTGTCAGGAGCTTGTGTTTCGAATGAGCTTTCTTTTTCTGCCTTTTTACTTTCCGTGCCTGCTCTCTTGTATTTAATGAACTCTTAACTCTCATTAAATCATATACTTTGTGTTCCTGCTTCCAGGCAGAAGGCGGACGAGGCCTACCTGATTGGGAAAGGCCTGCCGCCTGTTGCAGCCTACCTCCATATTCCCGACATCATCAAAGTTGCCAAGGTGACGCGTACGAACACATCCTGGAAGATGAAGTGCCTTTGTTTCTCAGACAGACTTTGTGCCATATGCCTGCTTTCTAATTCATTATAGGGGACCTTTAATTTATTTAGGGGTTGTGTGTGTGTGTGTGTGTGCGTGTGTGTGTGCGCACGCACGTCTAGAAAATCATTAGACAGCCCCCCCCTTCCCCCGCTGGCAAGCTAAGCGCAAACGAGTCTCAGACACCTGCCTGCTTTCATTTAGACAAACGCACCCAAAGTTGATACATAAGGAAGTGTGGCGATGAGAAATATGCCGGGAAGGGGGAGGGGGGGGGGTCTACCCACAGTGTCGTCTGTTCATGTCTACATCTGAGATCTGAATGACATTTCAAAAAGCACTTAGCACCCCCCCCATCACCCCATATGCTAGATGTTTATTTACGATGAACGTTTTCGCTGGTTCCACGACCGCCTTGACTAAGACCCAATTACAGCTTGTGACGACCTGCTTGACATCCCCGGCCCTTGTACACGTGAAGTCTTCACATTGTTTTCATATGTCCAGCCTATTAGATTCTTAACTGTAATAATTAACACTCTAGAGCATTTATTTCCCATGTATTGGTTCTGCTCATTGATGTAGTATTGCGTTGAGTCAAAATGTCTAAGAACGCGGTGCCAGAGTGGATGCGGGTTAATCGCCGCACCATCTGATATCACTGATTGGAGTCCCGCTTCCTGGATGGGGCTGAAGCAGCTAATCAGCTAATCGGTGTAGCTCAGCTGGCCTTGCAATTGGTTGGAACAGGAACCCGCCTCGGCAAATTGGTCACCGCTAATGTTTCGACGTTTCCAAAGCCATTATTTTTATTTTTTCCAAACGCCCCGTTAAATTACTGACTCCCCCCCCACCCCTTCCCCACCGATGCCCCCCCTGCCGTCTCTGCCTAGTTACCCCCCCCTCCAGCTCTCGGGGTGCATTCTGTTTGACTGGAGCGAAATCAACAGGGCTGTTTGAAGCTCCCACCGTCGGCGGTTAGATTACATCTGTCCTGGGCTGCACTCTTCCCACCAGCGTGCTTCACGCACTACCAGTTCCCCATTATCAGCCTTGCCTGTCGGCCTGTCCCGTTTCATCCCCTCCCTGCCCGGGTATACGGTCAGGACAGCTGAGGGGGGGCGGGGTCTTTTTTTCCCGGCCAACCCATTTATCACCGCTGCTCTCTGCTTATAAGGGCGGGGGGGGGGGGGCTGCCACCATGCCAGAGAACAGAGCAGGTGTGGGAGGGTGGTCTCTTTCATCTAGTTTCCCCTCCTTCTTATTCGCAGCACGTTTGTGTGTGTGTGTGTGTGTGTGTGTGTTAGGCTCAACTTAGTCCTGCATACCCAAAGATACCATCCATCTCTGCCCTGACCTGTTCACACGACTACTGTGTGTGTGTGTGTGTGTGTGTGTGTGTGTGTGTGTGTGATGACAAAGTATATTATTATTATAGTAAGTCTGTAGTGTGTGTGTGTGTGTATCTGGATGCCTGTCTTTGTTAGGAGTGAGCAAAGTTTAATCTGCTGCTGGGTAACATGAGACAGTTGAACATCAAACGTGAAGATGGACATTTTGGGTTTACATAACTTGTCACGGGCATTCTGTACCTTTTTATTCATACCCATTTCATATTCCACATGCATAGACTATAATGCACTTTATATGATGCGTGATGCGTGTCCGTCTCCCCTCTATTGTGCATACATGTGCATGTGCGTCTCTGTGGACCCAGTCAGCCTGTAAGTGCTTCCGTAACAACAGAACGGCTCATAATTATAGCCCGCCTCGTGTCCAAGACCAGATGGCACACACCGGTCCGGAGATGGCTCTATCTGCGCATCTAGACAGCTACCTGCTCGTGTGGCTCATTTTCCTAGTCTCCACTGGCCAGATGATGACGTTGATGAGGTTGTTACTAAACCAGAGAGAGCGTGTGTGATGTGTAGTCCTTTATAATGAGCTAATAGTACCACCGTTGTACAATTGCCAACTGTTGGCATAAACCGTTAACTTGGCTGTATCGGCGTGTGTGTGTGTGTGCGTGCACGTGTGTGTGTGCGTGCACGTGTGTGTGTGTTTGTGCATGTGCGTACGCCCCGGTCTCCCTCAAGCCCAGATGTAATTCTGAGCTAGGCATTAACCGCATCCTGTCGAGGGTGGAAGCTTAATAGGGCTCCCCTTGGCAAGACGTATTGGGGAAAACATTCACCCCTGTCGGCTTCACTGACCGCCAACGCAGAATGTCAGAGCAGTGATTTCGGACCATGTTGTCTTCCAGGGTACGACGCCACGATTTAAGTCATAAAGTTGCGCGTCCGTCCGTCCTGCCTAGTCCTAAATTAAGAAAATATGTTAGAAAGTCCCTCTATTTGTCTGTCGTCTTGACAGTTTCTTTTCCGTCCCACATAATGCGATTCGTTCGTTGCCCGATAGTCGGTCGCTAGTTTACACTCCAGGCTTTGGTTGCCTACAGTATCTCCTCTTGTATATTTCAGTGATACCCTTACTGTAGCTCCCACCGGGAGTCCCCTCAAGTTAAAGTAACTTTCCCTCTCTGCCTACCGTCATTTCGCCCCTCGTCGGTTCAAGTTGCTGAATATCCTTGCCGTTGTCTACCAGCTTGTCTTCTGGTGCTTAACTCTCACTGTGTTTCTCTCACCTGCTCAGGCCAACGACGTGGACGCCATCCACCCGGGCTACGGCTTCCTCTCGGAGCGCTCAGACTTCGCCCAGGCCTGCGCCGACGCCGGGGTGATGTTCATCGGCCCGAGCCCGGATACGGTGCGCAAGATGGGGGACAAGGTGGAGGCTCGCACCTTGGCTATCAGTGCAGGTGACGGTGCATTTTATTGGTGCTTCTGAAATTTGTGTGCCGTACAGCACTTGTTGGACAGACGCTGTCACATTAAACAACAGCAGCAGCGGCAACACTCGACAATGACCAAGCACCTCGCCATAAACAGCCAACATTCACCCTATGCTCTATACATTATGTGATGTTAATGTTGGTAGTAGGAGCAGCGTCCATCCACTCACACTGATATTTTTGTTTCCCGGTTCACTAGCCCTAATGTAATACTGTATGTGGGGGAGGTGAAATTGATAAAACACTTGATTGATAAAGAATTTTGGAGAGGAATATTTGTTATTGACCTATAAGCATCCGGAATCGGTCATGTCATTTAGTTCAGCAATGCCAAAGGATGGAGTCACTGTAGTCTAATTTAGAGGGAATCTGAGGAAATGAATAGAACCCTTGTCTTGTGCACCCGCACCTCCCTAACCTCCTACCTGTATCCCTCCGCAGGGGTTCCCGTGGTCCCGGGGACGGACGCGCCCATCTCCTGTCTCCAGGAGGCTCAGGCCTTCTCCCAGACGTACGGCTTCCCCATCATCTTCAAAGCAGCCTATGGTGGTGGAGGTCGCGGCATGAGGGTGGTCCGGGGGTACGAGGTGAGGCTGGGGGGAAGGGAAACTTGACTGTGACCTGTACATCCCTCACGCAGCCTCTCTTCCACCTTTAAGATCCATACCATCTACGTCTGGCTGTTGGATGAAAACATATTGACTGTACAGCTTCTGCCTACTTTATATATATTTTTTATAGATCTCTCTCCCTGGTGCATAACCTGGTGCATAACCTTAAGAAGCCATACTCGAGTAGAGTTACATGCATCTGTTTAAATGAGGGTCTGTGAAGCTCTCTGGGACCCTCAAAGGCACTGTGTTAAAAGCTTGTTTCTTTTAATTTGAACCAGAGCGTTCCATTGTGTAGTTTATGCATGCTTAATATCTGATATCAGTTTTAGCCACCTGTCTGCACTTCACCGTGAAATCTCTCCTTTTTAAATTTTTTTAAATTTTTTAAGGTGTTTCTTTTAATGTTTGGCGGTCTGTGATACATCTCTGATAAAGAACATGACCATGCAGGTTACCGTCCCACCGCATCGACACAATTTGCATACCGCCACGTTACATGTGATTATGGGTATCCAGACGAGCTAGAGATGCTGTTTTACCAAAGCATGTCTCTGATTGCTTGAAGGTCAATTTACTTGTCCACTTAAAGAAAGCCCAACAGTGTTTTTGTTCTAGTTCCTTTCATTTACTTTGTTTGTTTTGAACTGAGTAGAAATTACTATAAATTGGAAACTTGCCACTTATCTCTTCTCCCGCCAATCAACCTGTCTGCTCTGAAATTACCTTTTGTCACCTAATAATAAATCCTTATGAGCACCTCGCATTGTCTACGTTGCCATGTCAGTCAATGTGCCCCCTTTCACAACTCCCTGATGTACAGTGACTTGTGGTTACCTTTTCTTGGTCCGTCTGGCAGGAGCCATTTCCCACTACTCGTGGAATTGAATGGTTGAACCACATTCTACATACAGTATTGAACTATGCCAGGCAAGACCACTGCTAAGCTTGCTGTTGCTGGTGGAGGAACGACACTGTAGTCGGCTTGAGCCAAGCGAACACATTTCCAACATGTGACCTTTTTGTGGAGTTGTAGCCATTGTCTCGTGTGAGTAATTCCATGTTGACATTTGTACTGCTTCCAATGGAATCATGCAGAATCAACTGACTCAAAAACAAGGCTCAGGGATGAGTCTATCATCTCTGGGCTGTGGACGCAGCAAGGTGCCATGCCAAATAGATTATGAAAGTTGACGTTTTATTGGGGGAAAGCTTGCTCTCATGTTACCTGTCAATTCTGAATGTGTTTCCTGCAAAGGCAAAATGGAAAAAGAAAAATGAACCTGCCAGATTTTGACAGACAAATGCCTTTGTGCTGTCTGCAAATGGAAAAGAAAAATAATGTTTCACTGCCCTAGTAGCCAAAACACACTTGTATCCAAAGCGACTTAACAGTACAGTTGTTGGTTGAATTACATGCAGCATTAAAAAATGCGTTACTGGCATAAATGACTGGAACCTTTTTAATAGGTTTAAGCGATATCACAAACTGTTGCAGCATAGGACCCCCACCCTTAAGCTTGTATAAGGTCTAATTTGACAGTTATCTCAACCACTACTGCCCTAGTTATAACAATTTCTTTATTCCACAGAAAGTATATATGTCAACATTTGGATCATTAAAATGTTATTGTATTGCTGTTAGGCTAGCAAAACCACCCTTCTACCTTTAGGGTGGTTAAAACGGTCATTTTGGAATGTTTGCGGCTTTTAAAGGTATAGTCAGCTATTGCAAGCTAAATGTAAGCTAATATAGTTTTTGTCACATTCAACAAATGGTAGTAATACGCATTGCTTCACAATGCATTTCGATGCGTGAGGCGCCACCGTGGAGGACAGTGGAGCGATACCGTTTTGATTTGAGTTAGCAATAATCACCGACCCTGCCTTTAAGCCAGACAACAGTTTATCAGTCTCTCTAAGCTATAGTGCCCCTGCCCTGCATGGTTTATGTCTCCCTGTTCCAACACACCTGACACAAATGAATGTGTTGCTATCAGGCTTCTGCAGAGATTGAGAACGACACATTCATTTGAATCAGGTGCGTTGGAGCAGGGAGGCTAGACCATACAGGGGGCCTGCAGGACCAGGGTTGAGAAACGCTGGTCTAGGGAACACTGTTGACTGACTGAACGCAACCTCGACATGTTGTGGCTCGGCCTGGAACGGCCTCGTCCAAGAGCTCGCATGTCTTTCCAGTGATTAAAATTTTGAACAGACTTAAAAGGGGATATGATCTGGCTTTTGGATCCCCACACTGGTGGCATATATCTCGCTGTGATGTCATTGGTGGGGGTGGTAGTCAACCAACAATCAGCCTCCTCAGGATATGGCAAACAGCTTCTTTTTTTACATTCTACATTTTGTAACGACACTTACCGATCAAGAGGAGATCCATCGTTTGACTGCAGATGTTCCTTTATTCTCTGTCACTAGTATTACATTGAAGATGACAGACATCAAACGCACTCAAGTATCAAAGCAGGCGTTGCAAATAACATGTGGCAAACTGTGTTCGCCTCAAATGTTTTGAGAAGCAGTTTAACATAAAGAAAAGTAATCTGTCGTTTCTTTTCTCCTAAATTCACCCGAACCCTTAAAATAATGAAACCACAAAGAAGTCGGGGATTACAGCAAATATAAATCATGGCAAAAAAGGAAAATCACGATGGTGTTGATTGAACATCGTTCAAACAAAACGACAAACAAATCTTTACAAAGCAAGAATACTTGGAGTAGACTTTCCATTTTAAAGCCTTGTTCACCATCACAGGTGTTTTGAGTTATTTAATGATTGTTAATGTCTCCTCAGCACTGTGTGGGAGTGAAACAACTGACACCTTAATGATTGATTACTAAATGCAGGTCTACCCAGCCCAAATAACACCTGTGCAAGTGTATAGTACAGATAGCTTAAAGGTAAAGTCAGCTATTGTAGGCTAAATGCTAAGCTAAATACACTTTTAGTCAAATTCAACAAATATCTCCTCGCATTGTTGAATAAATGATCTGATACTTTTCTACGGCCCTGGCACCGTAATTAGTGACACAAACAAAGTGGCGAACAATGCTCATATCAACAAAGCCGTAGGACTAAGCTTCACAATGCATATTTCTATGTGTGAGGCACGCCGCGGAGGACCGCGGAGCGATGCTGTTTTGATTTGACCTTGACGTTGGCAAGAAGGACCGACTCTGCCTTTGAACATGTACAGCAAGAATGTTGAAGGGATAACTCTTCATAGATTGGAAACTATACAGGAAAATGACCCATTGAGGGCACAGTTGCTAAGAGAAGACTATTAGTAGATTTTGACCAAACAAATAGACCTTATGCAAAACCCAATAACTTCGTTATGTTATCTTGTCAGGAACTGGAGGAGAATTACCAGCGGGCATATTCGGAGGCCCTGACTGCCTTCGGGAACGGAGCTCTCTTTATCGAGAAGTTCATCGAGAAACCAAGACACATTGAAGTGCAGATCTTGGGTATTAATTTATTTATTATATTTTTTGCACTGTTTCCATTCGACCAGAAAGGGAGGAGTCTGTGTTGTTTAAACATTTATATTTTCTCATTTAAACTTAGTCCTTACTTTTGTACTAGCTAGTCACCTTGATTACTTGTTCTCTGTGCAAAGGGAACAGTACAGTTTCTGAGTTCTCCCTCTTTCACTAGGTGACAAGTACGGGAATGTAATCCACCTGTACGAGCGAGATTGTTCCATCCAACGCAGACATCAAAAGGTGAGGTAATTTAACATCATCCTTGTATCGGATGGTGTGTGCTGAAAAAGGGCTCCTCGCACAAGCACCCATTGTGTACCCAGTGAATACATCCCTACATTATACCTGACCTTATTTAACTTGTATCAGGGTTTAACATGGTTATATATGAGGAGAATTATGCCTAATGCTCTATGAATGGTGTCTTGGAAATAATGGTGGGCTCTTGCACAACACTTAGCCAAATCACCTTATCTCAACCCATCATTAAATGGGCAAGGTTCGAGGGGAACCATTTTCTTATTTTCCCACGGATATTAGCATAGCAATGGATGTCTGGACCTGTTCTCGCACTGCTAAATAATAGCGCATACAAAGTGTCACCTGCAGTAATAGCCTGTCATTCAGTTCAACAAAGCTTTCATCAGAATAAGCCGATTACCATGTATAATATTTCATTGCTCATCACCACGCCAATGCTGACTTAATAATATATCTTCATTACTTACTGGCTTTTCTGTTTTAAAAAAAATTAAATTACAGACTATAATAATGTTAAGTCTGGCGTGGATGCTCTTTGATTCTCTGTGTGTTAAACTTCTAGTGCTCATAATCAAGGATCTTTTTCAAACTGGGAAAGATAGGCCATGTAGTCTGTTGCTGAAAATGATGGAGTGCTGAAATCATATATTTTAGGATGTATTGGAAGAAGAAGAAAATGAATCTGGGGGTTGATGTTTGATTGATCATAATTTATTTGCATTTCATGTTTTCTTGGATAGGTTGACCTTGTGTGTAAAAGTGCAAGAAACCAAATCACAATCAGAATCTTTACACCACCCACCCAAGACAGAAATAATCAAATATCACTTAATTTTTTGATTACCCAAAGTAAAGTAAATAGTAGCAGATGCATAGCAGATGTTTATACTGCATGCTTTTTAGCAAAGAGTAGACCTTCCCTTTTGCTTTTAAATAATGTATATCTATTTATGATAATTTGTAAACTAAATTATACTGACAGAACAAAATTAGACACTTTATGTTTACAGTGCTTTGCTCCTGTTTCACTGCTGTTTATTCTGCAGGTACATTTATTTGAAGTTATTTATGTAACTGAAACTATTAAAATAAGAGTATGAAGTGCAGCTTGTAGGAAGACAAATGTTTTATGCAACGATGGTCAATAGAAGATTGGTTTGAGGGAGGTCTTGTGTTTTTTTGAAGGTGGTGGAGATTGCACCGGCTGTTCAACTGGACCCACAGCTGAGGGATCGACTACTTGCAGATGCTGTCAATCTGGCCAAACAGGTACTGTACACAAACATAGTCCGCCAATATGTGTGAATGAACATTTTTCTAGATGGCATGCCTGAGGAATCTCTTATTGTGAAACCCGTTTTTACAAAATAAGTTATTGCCTTGGTTTATTATCTGAGTCGAAACCAAAAACTTGTGTGTCTGCAAACGTTACCCTTCTGTAGCTAAAGCTATGTGTTTGTATTGAAGCGCTCATGATTATGTGCTACCATATGTATGTGGAATAAATTAGTATATTTGCATGTTCTTTGTCCTTGGAGAAGCCACCATTGATCTGTTGGGTTGCTGTGATGTCATCCAGTTTGTGTCTGTAGTCGAATACACGTAGCAAAGTTTGCTCAAGACAATTGCTATTTATGGATTTACCTTGTCTTTCATGTTCTTGGGGGAGAAAAAGCACACATGATCTGGTCTGTTATTTAGTATATTGATTTTTAAGGGATTTGTGATTTCACAAAATAAATCTTTAAAATTAAGGGAGCTATAATTAATTAAATCACCTCACCAGAATGTGGAATTAATAGGAGTGCACCTGAATAATAAGTGTTCGCTTGGCCGTGGGCATTGTAATGTCATGTAAATGAGACCAGGGCCTTTTCCAGCAGTGAAAATAGAATGGTGGTTTGCAATGCAAGACGGATGTAAACAAAGACATGACTGCGTAGAAATATTTAACTTACCAGAACATGCACTATCCGTGAACACCAGGCTGGATGCAAATCAACCAATTCTCAACGGGAAAGCTATTCGTTATAGCATCTGTTTTCTAACATTTTCTATATTTTTAGTGTATTTATAACATTTCTTAACAGTACCTAACTGTAGTGCAAAATTGGCTTACCTTGTAGTGTACCTCAAACAACTGATGGCCGTTTATGGCCTAGAGGCAGAACAAATGGTTCTAAACGGGGAGGTGATTTACTATGGCGACGACCTCTCTGACTTTGCCAGTCAAATGGTTTTATGGCCAAGAGGGGCAGGGATGTTGAGCTGTGACCTTGGTTCCTGTATCAGTACTGTTCTAGCTCCTACAGTAATCTGTCCATGACATCTTGCAGCCTGTTGGCTTAAACTGACCAACCATAAATGTGTGTGTGTGTGCGTGTGTGTGTGCGCGTGCTGACAAGCGGTGATAAAGTCATGTCCTCTGCATATTATCACTTAGAGAGCAGGAGAGAGCGTGGTTTCTGACAATGCACAGATAACGGGTGCCGGTGTAAATCGCACACATACGAGTAGCTTTGTAAACCTGTAGCGTTTTTTTCTTTTTAGTTTGTGCCCGTCCTTCCTGCTCTATTTCATCCTCGCACTCTCTCTCCCCTGCCTAGGAAGAGACTCTCCTGGCCATGTCCCGGCGGTGACGTGCCTAAAGTTAGCGCGGAGCTCAGCTCTCGGAGGAACACCGGCGTTAAATTCGCTTGCTTAGACTGTGTGGTGGTTGCGTGGGGACGACGAGAGAACCCAGTATAATATGTTTTTAATGCCTTCTGAGTCCTAATCCTGCGCTAGTGTAAGTGAAATAGATATGTTCCAAGTGTGCGTTGCAGAAAAGCGTCTGCAGTGCCAGTTCATCTGTTCCTACGGGCACATGTGGCCCAGGCCAGATAAACGGCGCTGCCGTTTGGGGTTGCAGGTGCATTCAGCCAGACTGCTTCTCCACAGCCTGTTTTTAATCAGCACTGTATTGTAGGAATAAAATGGTGTCGGGCTTCCAGGCATTAGCTTGCTATTGTATCTCCCCAGCTCGGACAGGCACACGTACGTGGCCTTTGACACAAAATGCCTCCCACGCATGGTCTCCCTATCAACACACAGCTCACGCGCGCGCGCACACACACACACACACACATATTCTTTTGCCTTCTTTAAGGGAAGGCCCAGGCATCTGTTCTGCCTTCCCTGTGCACGGCACCGTTGTTTCACATCCTCCCGGGCCCATTACAGGAACCTCTGTTGAAGACTTTCAAACCAACCGTCTTTGACGTCACCGCAGGCGCCGTCACTTGGAGAGTATTTACACCGGATGTCGACGACGAGTAGAAACTGGCAACGAAATCTGACGCTTCGTGTTAGGCTATTTGATTATTTGACCCCTGTGATAATTCTTTATTGCCTGATGGCATTGTTTTCAATATCGATGTGTACAGGTTATATTTCGTTATGTATTTTCTTTCTGTAGTGCCTGCTCATTTATGAAGCTATTTTAACATGTAAATATCATAATACAGTATATCTATCAATATTAACTAAAGAGAACATTTTGGATAAAACTTTGATAAAAGGTTGATTTCTACTTGTATGCCTTACAACATCCAATTTGAGGCTTCCTTGTTGATATTACGGGAATCTTTTTTAAATTTTATTTTTTATAAGGCTCATTGAAAACATTAGGTTTATTTATTACTTTGTTTGTTACTCTTAAAAGACAGCATTCACTTAGTATAGCGTAATTTTATTTCTCCCAGAGGGCATTGCACTGGCAGTTGGCAGCAATAAACGGGACTGGATGGAATGAAACGCACAATGAATTTAGCACTTTCCCTCAGGTGGTATGAACTCCTGCACCAAAACAAGTAGCGCATAAATCATACACCAGCCTGAACAAGAGTAGCGGTTAGCGCTCTATTGATTTGCTGTTAGCTTAGTTAGTAATGGCCGCTATAAACGCTTCCTTGTGCACGTTTGGCTTGGCAAAGATGGCTTCGGGTACTGTAACGATCTATGTAATTTGTTTAACATTTGTATTGACATGTGCGGGCAAAGATAAGCAGGTCTGTGTGAGAAGACCTGCATGACAATGTATCCACCTGGCTGTCTAATAATGTAAAATGGCAGTTTGCAGTTACCTTTCATATCTGTAGTTCCTATAGTTGGGAACAAGCATTTAGACTGCTTTGACTGGCACAACTTTAACGTCGGAGACGATCAACTGTAGTTTGTCTTCTCTGCGCTTGCCTGGAACATGAGAGAGAGAGTGGTCTGCTTAAATAAAGAAAATAAAAAATCTAATTTGCTACTGTGTGCTTTAACTGTGAGCCTGCGAACAGACCGACACAAGGATTTGAGAGCTTAGAAGTGTGTGTGCGCGTTTAGAATGATTTGGTGAAATGCTTGGCTTGTGTGTGTGTGTGTGTGTCTGCGTATTTTGTCTTGACTGTCTCAGTACTGTGCCGGCTTCTGTGACTGAATGTTCTTGCACCCCCCCCCCCCTTCCCCCTTCCCCCCCCTTCCCCCCCCCAGAGAGAACCTAAGCCCAAATACGTCTGCAGCTCATCGCTGTCCTCGGGAAAATAATTGCTTGTGTTTTAGTTTGCTAGAGGAACTGAGTAGAAGCTCGTTTTCGGGTTTCTGGCAGATATCTAACAGCTGTCAGGTTGGGACCTTTATGTCGCACCTCTGTGTACATATCAGCCTGCTTTATTATTCCTGTTTTGTTTTTAACTCTTTCCCATGGGCTCCTAAGACGTGCAGTGTTACGTCCGATATGAGTGCAGACAATACATTGGACAAACACGCATTGAGGGCCGCTCTGTTGTCTAAAAGCGTCTATGGCCGACACCTCTCTCAACAAGATAACACCAGCTGCCTGCCTGTTTTTCCATTGCGAGCGTTGTGTGTGTGTGTGTGTGTGTGCACGTGTGTGCACATGTATGCCTGCTCTGTCTGGCATGTGTGTGTGTGTGTGTGTGTACTAATGTGCCTGGGCGCTGAGCTGGCGTGTGTCCGCCAGGGTGTTAAACATGAAATTAGTTCCGACGTCAATCGCCATGGTGACAGAGCGATGAGATGACATGCTCTCTCCCCGACCAGTCACGTCTGTGTTAGACACACGCACTCACACACACACAATCCCTGACGCTTCGCACATTGCACTAGCAAACACGGAAAGCACGCGCACACATTGGCTCTGATTGACGTGTGTTTCTCATAGGTGGTCTGTGTACTGTAAACAGTATTACTGCTCCCTGGCTGCAAGCATAGCTTGTGCGTTGCCCTTTTTTTGGATTCCCAAACCAACCAGAACTTTTCACTCTCCCTAAAAGCAGATCGCAACATGCCGCCTGGACCCGGCGTTGGAAAAATCTGTGTGCGCACACGTAAACTTGTGTGCGCATTACCCCGCCGGTTTTCTGCCCCTTTTTTTTTTAAGCATTTCCTTTTCATTTAGACCTGCGTTCTGCTCGTCTAGTTCCTTGTCACTTGTTCACGTTCAAGGACCTTTTGGCATGTAAACCCCCACATTGCGAGCTGCAGTTCTTCTCACTGTGCTTGGTAATGCACACTTTTTTTCCCAGAGTCAGTTCATTTAGACTTTATTGAGCCGTGGGGAGGCTACAATTTAAACGCAACTTATTTAATAAAGCATACAATAACTCTTAATATTTAATGGGATTGTAATTTGTTGTTTAATGCCTTTTTTTTTTTCTCATGACTCCGAAGTTGACTGCCCTTTCACATTGTGTGTGTGTGTGTGTGTGTGTGAGGCAGGCATACTGCACAATGAGGAATGGAGGAGTTGTAAGGAAAGAGGAGAGGGATATAATATAAATATCTAAACATAATTAGAGAGAACAGTATGGTTTCATTCCTTTTTGGAGGGTAACCCAAGATGCTGCACAGGTGCTCAGAAATACAGTCCTGCCGCCATAGTAACACTGGCTCAAATGCAGAAGTGTTTGCCTAAAGGGAGAATAAAATTAATGCGGGGAATAAAGGGCTTCTGATTATTTCTTCTTCTAGGTTAAATGAACGGCACGCACCTCAACAGACACCGACACACAGACTGAATGTGAGGATTTGCTCCTACAGCTCACAGCAGGGCTGTTCATCTCCGGTCCTGGAGGGCCTGCGTGTTTTAGATATCTCCCTGCTCCAACACACCTGATTCAAATGAACGGGTCGTTAGAAGCCTGATAACGACCTTGAATCAGGCGTGTTGGAGCATGTGGTGTGTTTGCGTGCGTCGCAGACTGCAGCAAACCAGCTGCGAGGGAAGGGGTCGGCAAAATGGTCACACAACGTCATGGTATTTACTGTATAAGGACAATGGTGACATTTCACCGCGTTACGCGCAGTGGATGTGATTAGGTTACAAGACCTGCACGGTGCGTTTTAGGTAACGAGGGGAAAATACAGATCACCGCTTTTAATTGAACGCATGGAGGTAGGCGGCGTGTTTTGCGACAGGCTAGTTCTGTGAGTTTTCCATGTTCGGAGTTATGTTGTGGTTTGACACTCCTGTACAGCTGTGTGAACTAGAAAACTCAATTCTGGCCCGACTTTATTTCTGCGTAGAGAACGCTGGCATGGCTAGGGTCAGGGGGGAATAGAGAGGAGGCGGCGGCGGCTAAACTGCGTGGAGAGGAGAGGAGAGGGAAAATAGCATTTGGCCTCAATTGGGGGTTTGGAGTGGTGGCATATTCGTAAGGGATGTCAGTGTTGCCTGACCTCAAGGACCTCACATGGACCTTCAGCAAAAAAAAAAACTAAAATGTTTCTCGGTTTAACTAGCTGCTTATTTTAAGTTGTCGGTTTCTGACGCGACCTATTTATTGAGCTCTTCGTGACTTTCCAAGTTGGGTGATCATGCAGGCGCTGTAGGTTGTGATTGATTGATTGTCGTACAAAGGAGTTAGTTCTTATTTTGTTTAGCTGATTCAGAAGAACGTTGTGACGTTTCTGCTCGTTGCTATTTTGTTCCCATTAAGAATGTTATGCCAATGACAGGGTTACTATAAAAATTGTAATTTTCTAGAGAACCGTTTCAGCTCCAAGGCTTTATTCCAACTGACAGCTAATTAGCAGTCATTTGAGTAGTCTTAGCTCCCCTAATCGCCATGGCTGACTTATGTAAATGCCCTGAGTCACAGTCTGCGTCCGCTCTCCTCCAAAGACACTTACTCCTAATCTGAAAGGTCACTGAACAATTGCAGCACCTGCACCGGGTCAGCATTTGTAGCGGGTGTGGTGGCGGTGAAGGCGTGTGCTGGACGGAGACAGTGCAGCGGCTTGAACAGTAATGGAGAGAAAGAGACACTTGTAAAACATTACGGGCTCGTATATTTAGAGGCGGTGATGGGGCGGGTGAGTGAAGATGGCAGGGCAGAGAGTGGGCTTGCTGGTTGGAAGAAACCTTCAGACAGGATGAGTAGTGGAAGAGAACGCCTCGTTCTTTGTCGTTGCTAAATGTGTTGTTTCGTGAACCTGTGTGTGTGTGTCAAGATATCGATTGGTGACATTGACACCTCGCGAGATCATTTCTACAGGAATAGTGTGTGGTTGCCATGACGACATGTCGTATTCTAGTGAAAAAATTGCAATACAAAATTATAATTTTTTTCTCATATTGGCATATTGTCATATTACTTGCTGTCTGTCCACCTGGAAGGCCTCTGCAAGGGCAATTTTTCTTTCTTTTATTCCTTTCTGTACTCTGGTATTGTTACCGAACCTTTTTCTAGAACTCCCGAAACGCTCTTGTAAGTCACACCTAATGATCCCGACTTTTTTCCAAAAACATTTTAAAACTTCCGCGCCACTCATTCTCGTTTTAGGATTACTACAACAATATGGAACCTAAGTTGCCATGGCAACATACACATTTTGTGCGCACTGGCGTGGCACAGATAAAAGGGAATATCATACCTATGAACCTGTACGTGTTGGGTCAACGTGATGTTTTCACCCCGTGACGTGTGTGTGGGAGGACTGGCAAGATGTGCGTAACAAACGAACCTCCTTCCCTGTTCTCTTGTCCTGACTTTGCTGTCTCCATCTCTTTTCTCCAAAGCGATAAGATGCGTTGATTTCTCTTGCTACACACACACACACACACACACACCACCCCCATCTGCGCTCACGGACGAGGCTACAGACAGTGCCTCTGTCTTCCGTCCCCCTCCATCTGCCTCCCCCTTCCCCGCTAACCCATCTCCTCTCCACCATCTGTACCTCTCAGACCCCTCCACCTGTCAACCCCTCCTCCTCCCCCCATCCTCACGCTGTCTGTCAGTGCGGTATTATTTTATTTCTGTCAGTGCCTCGGAGGGGAAGGATAAGGATGACGGCAGTAGCCAGGGGAAAGAAGAGCTGGGCTGCAATGCAGAGAGATGCGGAGAGGCTCGCTTACAGTAATTGCAATCATCTGGTTGATTCAAGTCCTACTTTCCTGGAATGGCTCAGCTTCTCCCATCCGTAACTCACCAGCTCTCTTTTCCTGTATAAGATATCGGTAATAATCTTCAGTTATTTCTTCGTAGTGCAAAAGCTTATGTTCCCGCTACTTATTACTTGAGATTCTGTAGCAGAACAATCAAATATTTTCTTTTCAACTCCTGGTGGATGTTCTACTCTGGCAACTGTTATAACTGGTCAGTTACTAAATACGTCCACTAGGTGTCGCCAAAATCCAAACGTCCTAAACTGAAGCGAGAGTAGGAGAGGGAATCGCTCTGAATGCATGAATAATGAAAGGATGGCTCAAGCCCTTTCTCTTTAACATCACAGCGAATTTGAATAAGAACTTGTGGGTGCATTCTGGCATGTATGTGCGCATGTGGGCGCACACATGTCTGTGTGCTCATTATGTGAACCCGTGTGGGTTTGAGCGCCTTCAGGCACGTTTGTGTGTGACATGTCCACGGCGTCCATATTGCTGTGTGCATGTAGCGTGCTGCAGGGTTCACTTTGTTACACAGGCGGGGGAGGCAGTTTCTTAACACTTATATACAGTAATAAGAGCAGTGTTGTGTGTGTGTGTGGATATATCAGCGATCAAATAGATGAAACCTGTTTGTGAGAGAGAGAGATGGATCAGATTACATGGAATCCTTGTGCCGGATTAAGTTCAGAGGGAAAGAAATGGCAACATCACATAAAAAAGAAGCACTTGCAATATTATGTCTTGTTTTGCCTTACCAGTACTGTGGTTCTTAGCGACAGATGTGCTTAAAAACTGTTTGAGATGGGTTATCTTCCCAATGAAGTTGGGACTAGCATATTAAAATATATGAACCTAAAGTGGACTAGTATATTAAAGTATATGAAAAAAGGAGCACTGTTTTGTGGTTTGGTTCGAGGAAAACCAATATCTGGTTGTTCCAATAATATCAGACACAATTTCCCTTAAAAGCAAACCTTCTCAGCTAGTTGATGTTAAAATCCATCCATCCATCCATGTTCTTCCGCTTATTCGGAGTCGGGTCGCGGGGGCAGCAGCTTCAGCTGCTGTTAAATGTTAAATGATGCTGTTAAATGTTAAATGATGTTAAAATACCATACAATTTTACATTTGAAATAATTACAAACTTTATTATTATTTTTAATAACCCATTAATTCACTATTAATGCATGGCCTATCGGTATAGAAGGCACACCCATAAAAAGGCACACAAACGTGGCTGGTCTACGTGTTATTGCATTTGTTCCTATGTACTGACCATGTTTATTGAGGATCATTATTTCTTATGAATGATTAAGATTAAGGGTTCGTTTACCCCCAATGATCAGATTATATAATTGAGTCGATCTGCATTGGCTACTGTTACAGATGGCGAATGTTGCGATTTTTCTTTTTGCAAGTACTTTGTCAATCTCTATTTATGTTTCATAAGCACAATACTAGTGTAATTAAGATATCTGATGAAAATAAATAGTTTTTGTATGTTAATAACGCTAGAAAAGCATATCCATTGTTAGCAAGCTGGCTCTACAAGGTGCATTTTCTGAACCAGACTATTCTGTTGTGTGTTGCTAAACAGATTATTGTTTTAGCCGGCAACGACTGTTAATGAAGTTCTTGTCGTAAAAACTTGCACATGCGTAGTAGAATTATAAACCGTATATAAGCTGCCTTATTTTTGGGCAAAATCACCAAAAGTTTGAAGATGTTTTTGTCAGATTTGACTCACGATCGTATATGTGCAGTTATGTCCAAATGATCACTGAAAGTGTGGTTATGGCTCTCTACCTATTCATGCCATTGAGTGCATCCTAATGTCCGGGCATTCAAAGATGGCTACCGAGTGGCGAGACTTGCCTATAAGGACTTTGCTAAAAGTAATTACAGGGGAAGGAGATAATCTTTATGGATAATGAAATGTGCAATGTTTTTTTCTGTGACTTAGGACACGGATCACATGTTGCCCCTTAACTGAAACACCTTATTCTGTGGGGGGGGAACTCTACGTAAATGTGTGAAGATCACTCGAAATAATAGATTTTCTCCACCAAACCCATTATTCAGTCTTTTGTCTCAGCCTAGCGGGTCTTAGCGTTATCTTAAATTGACGAGACGTACTGGAAAAGGCTAATGTGACACGACGTCGCCGTTGAACAAATCAGTGTCATCGATTCGGCCGATTGATTTGATGGTTGCTTCTCCTCCTCCTCTTTAACGTGTGTGTG
>JAODLL010036822.1:0-47007 GCA_026546735.1 Forbesichthys agassizii
CAGACACTGCTGGCCTACCGAGTGGGGTACCTCAGGGTTCTGTTCTGGGACCGATTCTGTTCCTTTTGTACATGCTGTCTCTAGGAAAGATAATCGGCCAGTTTAGCAATGTTTCTCATTTCATCTGTATGCAGACGATATTCAGTTGTACTGCTCTTTTAAGCCTACTGAGTTACACAAACTATCCTCTCTAACCGACTAGTGTGACTAGTATCAAGCAGTGGTTAAAATGATAACTTTTTACATCTGAACTCTGCTAAGTATTCCTCAGATCAAGCAACATATAGGTGCCTTATGCTCATCTGTGCATGCGAGTTTAGGTGTTGTTTTTGATTCAGCCATGTCAATGGAGCAACACTCAAAACTATTAATTAAAAACTGTTTCTTTCAGCTTAGGAACATATCTAAAATAAGAGCCCTGGTGTCTAAAGCCGAACTTGAGATGATCATCCATGCTTTTATTTCATTTAGGTTAGATTATTGCAACAGTCTTTTTACTTGTCTCAATAAGAAACAGCTTTATCGCCTCCAGATTGTTCAAAACTCTGCTGCAAGGCTTTTAACACGCACTAGAAAAAGGGCACATATCACACCTGTTTTAGCTACACTTCACTGGTTACCAGTGCAATTTAGAATGCATTTAAAAATGTTGGTTCTTACTTTTAGAGCCCTACAAGGAGAAGCGCCCCCTTACATCTGACCTGATACAGCTGTGCGTGTCCTCTCATAGTCTTAGATCAACACGTCAGAGATTTTTAATTGTTCCCCATACACATTTTAAAACTAGAGGGGACCGTTCTTTTCAAGCAGTGGCACCTGGGTTGTGGAATGCTTTATGCAGTATCATGCTCTGTTCAGTCTGTTGAAAATGTTTGTGCATAATGTATATTTCTATATTTACAATTAATTTGTTTCATCATTAGTCATCTAGCTGTCTAGATGTCACAAGTTACACAAGAAAATGTAATACATTCCATATTCCCTGACATTTTTACTTATTTTACTGCCACTATACTGTTGTCTAAAGGAACTGTAGATTAATCAAACAAAATTGATTATGGAAATGATCATGAGTAGTCTTGCTGTGCAGTGCATATGTTTTGCCCAATCAAATGAATGAATGGGTTCTATATGTCAGAAACAACAGCAGACACTATTGATTAAATTACTGTTTTCTATCTGCAACAAGTGCTCTGCTGGCTATGTATTGTGCACACTGAGCAACTAAACTGAATATGAAGGATTACCTGAGGAAAATTACTGTTATTGAAAAATGTTTGCATTGAATGATTTCACCCCCTTTGCAGAATGCAGTCATTTTAAATGTAGGTTTTTGAAGGCTAGGTGTTAAGCTGATGAATGTCTGGACACAATATCACACAAATCAATATAATGTGTAAGGGAATGTATTCTCATAGCTGCAAATAATAACAGGTTAGTGATGGTAAAAACTGTTTGCGTCAGAAGCAAATCATTTCTCCATGTTACTGGACCTTAATTAAGGCCTATTAACATTTTTAAATCCCTTTATCGTAGCTGCCACTCGCCTCTCCATCTAGTGACAGGTTTGCCATGTCCTCTGCTTGCAGTCAGCTTAAAAGCTTCCATTTCCATAATAGCCTGTGGCGCAAAGCTCAGGAAACTTGGTGTAGCGCACACATTGAAAGTAAAAACATGACAGGGTAGGGATTATGGCTGCAGCACCTTGTAAATGGAGCATTTCAACATCTTTGTGTAATGCCTAAAAGTCAGTGAAGACACCTATCACTCCTGCCACATCTGGCATGGAATAAAGGCTGGCTGTAAGTGTGGGACAGTAAGATAAGGGTGAAGGTAATTTGGCCATGTTGTGCTGCAGCACAACATGGTTCATTCATACAACTATACTCACAAGCCACGCAGCCCCTTTTACGGTGAGATTAAAACCCAGAAAAATGAGAGAGATGCTTCACCTAGAATGTTTTTAGCCTAAACACTGGGGAGTAAAAGAAAAAGCAGCTGGTCTGCTGGAAAGGAGAATAGCCAACCAGGCACAATGGCAGGCTGCTAGTGACAGGCATCTGTGGCCTGTGATTCCGCTCATGAATATCATTGATGAATGCCAAATAAATGCTAGCTCGAGTGTGTCTGTGTGGCGAGTTGTGTCCACCAGACAGGCTCCCGGCCTGCGCGCTAATATCACAACACAAACCAATTTTCCATGATTACAAACTATTTGTCACCAACTCTCCAACTCAAAATATTTACATAGAAAATGGTACAAAGTAGATATGCAGTGTATCTGCCACAGCACATCGGTATAGCCGGTGTAGGGATGCAACGATGCTCGCCTTGTTGACGCCAGTCGGCCTACGTGCCGATAAGATGACATGCACCCGTGGCAGTAGCCGATGTTCAGCTGTTTTGTCACATTAAGTTTGTGCTGGCTAAATGCTACATTGGAGAAGATCCAATAGGCACTACAGCAATGACTCCCAATCTGTAATCTAACCCAACCTATATTTCTGAATCACCCACAAGATCAGGGTGACAGACTTGCTGATAGATGCTGGGTGCATTATATGTTACAATTGGCAAACACAATTTGTATAACAGAATATTGAGATTCATAATGCCTCTGTACAAATGTCTTCTACCTGACTACCTGGCTCAACAAATAACAACCGGATAGAGAGTTATCGATGAGGTTGTTTTTGGACAAACCCATTCAAATGTATGACCAATCAAGACAGTAATGATTAGAACCCACAAAACAATTGAGGAATGTGTGGGACTGTGAGTGGTGTAAAAGAACAACCATATCGGTTACTGATTAGCCAGTGCTCCCCATGTTCAATTCAAGTGTCAATGTATTGAATTTGATACAGTAAATCCTGCATGTTAGATGTCAAATAACTGGTTGCAGACATATTTACACAAGATTGATCAGTGGCATATTTAAAGTAAAATATGTTAAATTACCTGGACCTCAGTTTGTATTCCGCACCTAGGGTTATGCAGGTTATGGAAATGCATGAACACAGGTTTCTAAATATTGTACCTTCTACTATCGGGGGAGAAGGAAGGCAATTTTAGCTGTGCATAATCCAAAAAAATCTTCATATAATTTACAGTAGGCAGTAATTTACAGTAGTAACGCAGATGCCTGAGGTAAACAACATTGCAGATGGTACTCCAGTCTTTAAAAATAGAACATCTTACAAATATATTGCAATGTAAATAATATGTAAAATTGATATACAACATTATTATACAGCTCGTAAAGAAAATCTACCATTGGAAACGTCAAGTAACTTTGCTACGATATTGGCCAAACCCAGAACCATTTAGGGTATATAAGGGCCAGAGTCAAGTGCCAATAATGTATGCAAATGTAAAAGTGAAATGTTGAATATTTCTAAATAGAGCTCACCTATTACCTTAGCTGGCAAACTACGAATAAAAACTTGGTAAAAAAAAAAACTATTGTTGCATTAAAGCAGTTTTTCAGCTGCGACTGGCCCTATAGCACAATCTCAGGCCATTAGTGTAATAGCTCCTGTCCCATACCATTGAGCAGGGAACTGTTTGTGTAAGTGATTGTACCACTTTGCAATAAACTAAATTCCCATTTCAGTCATTAGGCATTCACTGTTCTTAGGCAGGCTGGTGTTCCGGTCATTAGTCTAAAGTGAGAAACACTTTAAGGCGGCTTTCATCAACATATTTAACAACAAGGGAAAGGTCAGCAGAGCATCGTTGTGATTTTGTGTGCGTGCCCGCGTGTATGCGTTGTGTGCACGTGTGTCCATCTCACCACTAGGTCTGGGTCCTGCATGAGGCTGAGGATGACCTCATAGAGCAAAGGTCGGAGGTCAGATTTGAACTTGACCGAGATCCACTGCCCTATCAGCCAGATGACCCGCCGACGGATAAGCTTGTACCTGCACACGACATGGGGAGAGGAGAACATGCATAGTGAAGAGGTGCAAGCGAGAGGGGAGAGGTGATAGTGGAGCGGTATAGGAGCACGACGTGTGAAAACGTGGGCACATGGCCCGCCGCAGGTCCCGGCAGAGGGATGGAGTCCGACAAAAAGAGACAGTGGAGGGCGCAGAGGAGCAGAAATGGAGGTGGATAGGGAGATGATAAGGGGAGAGATGAACAGAAATCACAGGAAGAGCAGCGAGGACGTGTAAATAGTCGCACTTTGCTGTAAAGACATTTCTCTTCATTCTTATCTTAATTTGATGGAATGACCCAGCGGCTCTTTAATAACATCTGCACGACGCCGCTACTCATGGACCCATTAAAAAAAATGACAGAGCCCGGCGTTTCACACAAGGAAATTGGTGCTGTCATTCACTGCCGTGCAGTTTTGGTTTTTTTGTTCCCCCGCTAGAGATTGCAGTATAATTTTTGCTCAGACGGGGAGAAAACCATATCGCTGTACCCCTACATATCATAGTTAGCTCCATGAGAACAGGGCTAATGGAATGTCAGTTTGCCAAACCACATTTGCAAGTAAACGTGCGCCCAATATGCAATCCATGGAAGAGAGATGGAGATGTATATACTGGACACCAAACGCACTTATGTGTGTTTGCAATATTTCCGACATTGAACAAACGAGCTAGGGGTCAGAGATATGACAAGCCATCAATAGATTTTGCCCCATTGTTGGCCATAAATGTATGATTTAACAACGTATCAAAACATGAGATATGTCGGCAACTATTCATTGGGAACACACACAAGGAAACAAAATAGCGCAGGTAATAATATTGAAAGAAATATTGTTGCTACGAATCTGGAAATAACTGGAGAGGTGGGGGGGGCGGTAGTAGATTCAGTTGAGGAGTGATGTGAATGTAAATGTAAATGTCCAGCAGCAACTGAGTCAACTCAATAGACCCCTTTGTGCCATGTTAAGTCTGTTTTCTCAACATTGGTTTTCAGGGAGGCGAGAAAACATCTCACAGCATCTGTGTTTGTTTGTAACCGAGGCAGACACAGAGGAGCGCCTTGACGAGAGGGAGGAGGGGAGGTGGGGCCGGAGAGATGGGAGGATAAAGGATGGTGGTGACACCAGCTTTGGCTCCATGTCAAAACTCCACGGGGAGCCCGAGTCGGAACAAGCTCTGGGCATGAAGCCAACAGATGCAAACACACGCACAAATCAGGGACATGCAACAGTGACCTTCCTGAGTGTGTGTGTTTGTGTGTGTGTGTGTGCGCACGTGTATAACAGAAGTCTGTGTGTAAACAAAAGGAAATATCAAAAGCAAAACCTTGTTTCTATTGTCTCTTTGCGACATACAATTCCGCTTGCACAAATGGAGTTTAAATCTAACTTTCTAACAAGAGTCCCATCCCCAATATTATTAAATACCACTTGCGCAAGGGTTCTCATCAACTTAAAAGCACACCCCTGTTCTCCAGGCTGAATTGCTCAGCAGCAACATAGCATGAAAAAGAATACAATGAGAACAGAGGCCAGCATTACTTTCAAAGCCGCAACCACTGTCTTATGTCTTTTAAAAATATCTCTGTGATCTGACTCCAAACACAGGTCGTTCACAACACGCCTTGCTCAGAGTTCCAGCAGTGACGTCAACAACGCTGATGTTTCGCTCTTTGCACTAGAACTTCAGGCTACCTGACCATTTATCCCCCCCAAGCAGTCGCTGTGCTTAATAATATCCATTAGACCAATACAATCTGAGAACTTCATTTAAAGACTAGTCTCCCTGCTCTGATTTAATTTAAAAGCAGGTTTGGTTATTCTGGAGGAATCTTTCTAACTTTCGAGCTCAAATCAAAATCTCTCCACAGCGGCGCCCCACACATTGAAATGCAGTGTGAAGCAATGTTGAAGAAACAACAAAGTCTTCGTTGTTGTGAGCGGTGGTCATCACTTTGTATATATTCCTATTTAAGGAGCCGGGGCTGTGTAGGTGTATCAGATTATTTCTTCAACAGACAGTAAAATAGCAAAATGCGAGGAGAAATTTGGTGAAGTTGACTGTATTAGCTTACAATAAGCTTGCAATAGCTGACTGTGCCTTTAATACTACATTCGTAATAGTCTCCGCTCTTCCCCGCCATACAGTATAGTTACATATTTGCAATATGTAACAGTGGCTGAACCTGAGCAAACCTGTCTGTAGAAAGAGGTTTAGGAGTACGAGCCAAGAGACGTGCACAGACTGTCTTCTCTCATCCTGCCCCTGGTCAAGTATGGCCATCCCACAGTGGGAAAGAAAAGCAAGAATGTGTGTTGGACTGAGAGGTGAAAATATGCATGGGCCTAAAGTGGACAACTATGTCCGTATATGTTAGGATAGGTTAGGGCTGTGCTGAAAATATCAATAGTGATATATTGGATACTGTTTGTCATCATACGATCGATTTCCAGCCCCAAAATAAATATAAAGTGTTAAATTAAATTTTTTTTTAAAAGCACATTTATAAGCACAAGTACAATATACAGATCAAGGCAGAAAAGAAATTTTAAATGAAGAATATAACTGAATATAACAATCAATTATTTGTTCATTTGTGTTAAAACATTTTAAAGGTCCTTTAAATTAGCAGAGCTAGTAGGCGAGTTGCTATATAGCAGTGTTCAGTAATATACTGTAATAAGTATACTTAATATGCTATTTGTTTTCATACAATGTTATGGCAGCTACATTTCAGTTCAGGGTGTTCAGTGACAGTGTACAATGGAAATATCATTACAAAACATTGGCATGGAACTACTGTATATAATGAGTTATATATATATATAATTTTTCTGCTGAGTTATATATTACTCGGGTGGTACACCAGCAAGTATATTTATTTGTAGCTCCATTTAAAAATGTTCAGTAGATTTTATGAGTATTGAAATATGTATCCTATC
Organism: Forbesichthys agassizii; assembly: GCA_026546735.1. Classification (NCBI taxonomy): domain Eukaryota; kingdom Metazoa; phylum Chordata; class Actinopteri; order Percopsiformes; family Amblyopsidae; genus Forbesichthys; species Forbesichthys agassizii. The sequence continues at coordinate 6,887 of JAODLL010036822.1, forward strand.
GCAATGAATCGTGATATGCATCGTAGCGTGACCCATGTATATGTGTCGTATCTTGTCGTTGAATAGTAATATGTATCGTATTGCAAGGTCCTTGTCAATACACAGCCATAGCCTATGTAGCTAGTTTGTTAGGTAAGCAGGGTTTAATTGCTTCTGGACTGCAACTATATGATGAAGACAACTTAACAGCTCAGTTTTATGCTCCCATGTGTTCCCATGGAGACCAAGATACTTTTCTAACTCTACACAAAAGGTCAAGCCATAGAAGGCAATGTCAAGAGTGTTGCACGCTGTCTAGTGTTGGCAGAATGTGGCTAGAAAACAAAGATGGAACACACTCGATGTTTCTCAATATCTGTGCTACACTTAAAGCTCTTTGTGGCTATTACAGGTCGTCAATGCAGCATTGACTGTGTGTGTGTGTGTGTGTGTGTGTGGAGGGGTTTGACACAAACATTGCGGGTGTAATGTCACATCTAATCTAGCAGACATGATGACTCATCACAGATCAGGAGTGACAGACACTTGTTGGAAATGAGAAGGTATTTGTCTGAGTGTGCGTGCACACGTCAAAATATATATGACAGTACGTATACACATCAGTGAAAGATGAGTGTGTGTGTGTGTGTATCCCACACACCCACAAGTGTCAGCCCTCTTATGGCGAGGGCTTATTGGGCACCGGGGAGCTCAGCTCCAGGTGTCAGTCTTACATAAAGGCATCACTGACAAGACGTGGATATTAATATTTAAACCGCAGCTGCTGCCCGGACAGCGATACGGACAGATGGGTAATTATTCATGGGCCTCAACCGTACCACTGGCTCAGTGACGACTAACAAAGTGTACAGTAAAGAATACCAAAGGACGCCAGTCAATCCAGAAATCCACAGCCGTGTGACCCCTGTGACACGTCGAAGCGCGCAGGAGCGCGGGTTGCTTTCTAACCACCCCACATTGATGTAGCACGCCTCTGAATTAAACAGCAGCAGTCAAACTGTTCTTCAGTCAGTCTGTCTTCACTAGCCTGGACGATAGACCAAGGGCGAGCCAGCTACCAAACTTTCTGACAAGAAAGACACCGAGCAGTCAATAATTGTGTGTGAGGATACACCGGGTTCATAATCAGTAAACACCACCCCACTGTCAAAGGCAACGCTGCTGCAGCAATACAGAAGGCATGCGGTTTCCCCCACAGGAATAAACTACTAGAATATTACCCTCAGATCCATCCTATTCTTTCTGAAGCAGGTCCCATGCGGAGCACTTCTTAAGCTTTTGTGTGTCACGATGAGTTGCCCTTTTTTTTTTATGAGGTCACAAAGTCGTTTTCCTCTGCACACACTCGAAAGGTCCACAAAAAGGTCCGCTATGTCCACAATTACCCACAGGGCCGTGCGGGGCCAGGCAGTCCGGCGGCGCGTTGGTGAGCTCTGGTGGCAACTGGGAAATGTGTTCCTGGAGAGTGTGTGGGCCAATCAAACTGCCAGGATTACTGTTGCTGGCAGATGCCAACAAATTGACCTGTCTTTGTGCCTTCTAGTGACAGACCTGGACCATGTCTCAATAAAAGGGCTCTTTGAAACTAACTTGGAAGCCAGCGTACTACAAATATTATGTACACTGTAAAAAAACATGTCTGAGAGCATTGTATACAACTGTCACATGAAGAAATAATATATATCAGATTTATTTTTTCAATGTTAATTATCTGGAGAAATGTGTGCCTGTGCAAGTTTGATCTGTGGGCTGCAGAGAACTGGAGATATTGCTGCTGCAGGGCTCAGCCAAACTGGATTAAACCTACATTTCCACAGACAAATTCGTCATAAATTCTAGACAGGGCACGGACAAACAATCCGTGCACAGATTTCCACTAGACTCTCTGAACACTGGCTTCAGTCCCAACAGAGGCAGAACAGATCAACATGTAAATAAACACAGAAAACCCCTGGGGAAGGGATGTGTGAGGGAAAACATGGCTAGAATTTTGAAAGTGGGAGTTAACAGATTTTGTGTGAAAACAATGAAGACCATTGTGTGCATACAGGGTGCACAAGCATCCATGGCCATTGTGTTAGGTTGGGTATACCGTGTATATCCAGAGACATTATATAGAGCCTATGATATATCATATGAAAATAACCTGATTCAATAGTGTAGAAAAACTGAAATCAGGGTGTTGGCACATACATCAGCTAACCATAGCTTTGATCTGGGGCAAGAATAAAATTATCACATGAACTGTTTCAATACCGTGAGTTTGTTAAATATCATTACCGTAGTTCACAATTAATGTAGTCTTTGTTGTATTAGCACCCCGTGTTTTTAGTCTAGTCTTTTCTTCCAACACTGCAATGTTTTTCTGTGTTTAATAGAAAGGCACGTGGTTTATCCGTTTAAGGTTTATGTACCGGCTATGCACTTCATAGTATGTGTTTGTGTAAGTCGGTGATATACTGTAGAATGTGGTCATGTGATTGGTGAAATAGGACCAAACGGAAAAACAATCCGGAGAAATCAACGCATATCAAAAAGAGAAGGCAAGATCCCCCCATGCAGAATACAAGCGAGAAGAACAGAGTGTTGCTCTACATAAAATCAATGCAGCCTTTTTTGATCTGGGCCTCTCCCATCCCTCCCTCACTCACCCTCTCTCTCTCTCCACCTTGCTTTTCTCCCTCCCTCTCCCATCTCTCTCCCTCTCCCTCTCTCTCTCTCTCTCTCTCTCTCCTTGCAGGCAGACACAAAGAGAATAAGGCAGAACAACGAGGGCAATGGGAGTCCTTTGAACCCCTGTGCCGCAGCCACGGTGACATCAGCACACCTGGGCGGTGACATCACGGCTTCGCCCCGAGCGACCCTGACAACGCTGCGGGCGATTTCCTTTCATGGTCATCTGAGGCTTTGGGGCCTGCAGTGGGTGTGTGCGTATGTGTGTGTCGGGGTCACGGGACGCTCCTCTGTTCTTCACATCAGTCGCTTCACCTCTTGGCCGCCCGCCCACCGTCTTGTAACTCATTGTTCATTGTCCTGTGTGTGAGGCATGCGGTATTCTGTATATTCATTTGGTCACTGGCTCACTGATGCAGTATTGTCGTCATCATTTCCTTTATTGACTGGGAAAGGGCAGAAGGTATGGGAACTACTTTTTTTGTTTTTGTTTTATGCAATGGTGACGTTATTGACTAAAAGCTTTCAACTGTACTGTGCTTACAAATCCTAGCACGCTTTCTAAATGAAATTGAGACACTATTGACTGAAAGCTTTCGCCTGTACTGAGCTGTGTACACGTCAAGAGCTGTGCTGTGAATCCTTGTGTTTCTTAAACCGTGCACTGATTTTGATCTATATTGTATTTCTGTTAGTTCTCCTTCAGGTTAATGTTTACTAATGTTTACGGTTAATACTTTTTTTTTACTATGGAATGGTTCAGAATTGTATAGTCACAAAATACTGATTTGTATTAGACAGAAATATAATCAATCATGTAAAGGCGATGCATCACACACTCAAATGACGGTGATATGTTGCTATGAGCTGACACAGGGGGTTCTCAGTCAATACCTGTGATGGCTGACTTGAAGCTCCCCCAGTAGTTGGTTCTTGAACCACAGGTCAAAATCCACATTGTCAAACAGCTCGTAGGCAGCCAGTCCCACTGCATTGTACACTGTGGACACAACACCCACCATCACCGGGACAAAGTCAGGGATACAGAGGATGTAACTATTTTACTGTAAAGACATTAGAGAGAAGTGTAAAGTATATTTAAGGTCAACAAGAATTAAATACCAATACAGCAAACCAAATGTATAAAATATGCATTTGGTGTATTACCATTTTTCTCAGTAAACATATTTCTAAAGGGGCTATTGACATGAAATTTTCACCAGATATTGGTAACAGCCCAAGTAATCCACACATACAAAAACAAATCAGAAATTAAGTTATGTGTAATAATGTGACATGACACAGGGATAAAGTAGTATTGACTTACTGGAATGTATTTAATACTTAATGACAGCTTCAAGACGCCTCCTGTATGAAGAAACTTGTTGTATGCATTGCTCAGGTGTGGTTTTGGCCCATTCAAAGTCTTAAAATCTTGAAGGTTTTGTGGGCCTCTTATATGAACTCTTAACTTTAGTTCTTTCCATAGATTTTCAATTGGATTTCAGTCAGGTGATTGGTCGGGGCCATTCTAGCAGCTTTAGTTTCTTTCTCTGAAACCAACTGAGAGTTTCCTTGGCTAGAGGGCAGCAGATTTTTATCAAGAATGTCATTGTACATGTTTATATTAATCCTTTCTTAAGTTATGAGGTTTGCCAGTGCTGTATGCTGAAAAACAGTCCCACACCATGATGTTCAAATTCCAAACATTACGGTTTGTAGTGTTTTGGGGCGATGTGCAGTGCCATTTGTCCTCCAAACATGGTTTGTTTTATGGTGTCCAAAGAATTACATTTTGCCCTCATCTAACCAGACTATATTCTCCCAGTATTTTAGTATCTAGTTTTATTATTTCTTTAATATTTTGCATTCTGTTGTGTCTAAACCCAAAACACATTGCATCAAGAGGACAATAAAGTATCTATCTATCTATCTATCTATCTATCTATCTATCTATCTATCTATCTATATTGCAGGCTTGTCCAAATGTGCAGCAAACTTTAAATGAGCTTCAACATGCTTTTTCTACAGCAATGAAGTATTGTGTGTTGAGCATACAGGCTGGGTTTAATGCATTACTTATTGTTTGCAACTATTGTACCTGCCAATTCCAAATCAGATTATGATGTTTCCACTTCCGGATTATGGCCCCAAAAGTGCTCACAGGAACATTCAGAAGTTTAGAAATCCTTCTGTAAACAATGGAATCAGTATGCCACAAATGCCTTTTTTGCGACAATGGTTGCGTAGGTCTTGAGAGATCTTTGCTTTCATCCATCATGAGATGTTCCTTGTGTGACACCTCGGTATTGACACACCTTTTTATAGGCCATCAGTTGGGAATGAACCACTTGATATTAATGTTGAAAATTAGTGAAAATTAGTGATAGATTTCAGATGGTGTCTTGGCTTTCCATGCCTTTTTGCACCTCCCTTTCTTCATGTGTTCAATACTTTTTCCCTGTGTCATTTCACATTATTAAACATAACTTCATTTTTGAACGTATTTATTTTATTTTGTTTGTATGTATGGAATACCTGGGTGTTTTCAAACATCTGGTGAAAATGTCATGTCAATAGCACCTTTAGAAATATGTTTACTGAGAAGAATGGTGACGTGTTCAATACTTATTTTACCCGCTGTGAACTAATACAGTTCTAACCGTAACGTGACACCATAAACATTTTTGTTTTACACTACAGTACTTTTATAATACCTTCAATTTCATTTAAAAAAAGATAAACTTTCTTTTAACATAAATATGTGGCTTGTGGCTCCCAACTCCTCGTGAGCTGGTTTTCCCTTATAGTCTCGCAACGAAATGTCAGAAACCTCAGTAAAACAGATCAATGTCTAGCATTCATGATGTAGAGACAACAGTCAATATACTGGTTAACTTTCCAGTGAATGAATAGACTGAAAAATATATTAAATAGACTAGTTTTGTGTGTGTAGGTGTGTGTATGTCTCTTTTTCTGTATGTATGTGTGTGTGTGTATGTATATAAATATATATATATATATATATATATATATATATATATATATATATGTGTGTGTGTGTGTGTGTGTGTGTGTGTGTGTGTGTGTGTGTGTATTTAATTAACATGGTGTACAAATCTTAAAATAGTTCAATGTATTTATTGTATGCCTTTGAAATGTAATAGCAATTGTGTCTGGATCATGCTGAACATTATAAAATGTGTTTCTATGTCTCTGTGACTGCCTTAAAAGTCTGAAGCCATTTCTTGTGATTCAAATCACATGTTTGAGTTTTACGTGTTTATTTAGAAAAATGCTATGCAAATTTATGGCTTACTGTGTCTTTTAATGTAAGATAAATATCATGCTATTACTAGCATAGCTACTGGATTTGAACCTCAGACTGATTGCACTGAAGAGATTATTATTATCCTCTAGGCCATCTTGCCACAGTTAATGCACAGTGGAAGGACATTTTTGAGTGTATAGTGAGGTGAAAAAGATACAGCTTTTTTATTCAGTTTTATTGCTATGTAAATTATGTATGTGGAGGTATGTGTCTGTTTTTGTACATATTTATGTCTTAAATGTAGTTAGCAGCTGTATTAAGAAAATATTAAAATGCCATTAGAGGGCGAGGTAGCATTTGAACCATGGAGATTCTGAATGGGAGTCCATTGCGCTATCTAGAACACTGCTGATAATCTAATGTGGAAAGAGATATTAGTTTTTGTAAGGTGTTTAAGATACAGCTAGCCCTTACTTAAAGCAGGTGACGAGTGTGTCTCTATTCATACAAACACGTGGTTTAATTTATAAATATCTCTCAAATATGTATTGAATGTATGTTTGTGAAAATTAATAGCACATATCTATGGCATTTTGATGTTTGTGTGAGGTGTGTATGTTGAGGTGTGTAGGAGTAGTTAGGTGTGGAAGAAGAAGAAAAGTAAGAAGATGTGTGGGCTAGCTTTAGCTATCCCACTAATCTTTATATTACAATCTTTATATATAATTAGAAGAAACAGAAGGGGGTGTGAGGGGAGATCATAGGTTTTAAATGGATTCAGTTGACCTTTTTTCCACCCACTTCTATAAATCCGTCCAATATTGTCAGTATTTATGATATAAGTTTTAGTTCTCAAGAGACAAGCTGATGTTAAAACATGCCCTTGTCCCATATATTATAAAATATAATAAAAGTGCAAAGTCTGGTACAAGTCAATGCAAGTCCAAAAGGCAAGCTGTAGCATGACGAAGAGGCTTTGTGCTGGCTGGCTGCCATGACTGGATTGATTCATCAATCAAAACTGCCCGTTTTGCACAGTCAGCAGACAGCAAAGGACTCTATGGGCGCCTCTAAAGAAGCCTCTTAGCAGTCTATAACAGTGTGATTAAGCTGTCCAGGCCAAAGACCAAACCCGGACAGGTGCAGTAGCTGCCAAAGTGATAAACACGAGCAGGAGTGAAATGGAGGAGGAGGGTGAAAGCAAGTGGGAGGTCTAATTGAGAAGACAGAGATGCAGGACATGCTGACTATGAAGGAGGGCGTTAGTGCTTTGTGAACCGGCTCCTGGTGTAAAATGGCGGCTATGTCAGCGGTGACTTACCTGCATCCTTCATCAGTAGCTGAACAGGGTCCTCAACATTGGTTGGGCCTGCGAACACACGCATGCAGTACAGCATAGCATGAAACGGCAAAGTTGAACTATATTCATTTACAAATGGTGCAAAACAAACATCTGTAACGTAAAGGATATGGCAGCAAACCGAAAACACAGAACTTATTTCTTGAAAAAATATATCAGTAACAAATTGCCTCAAGTCCACTATATCAATGTCTCAGTCATTCTTCCAGCCCTCTCCTTCTCCTCTCCATTAGACCTTACTATTGTGTACTTGGGATAAAAATCGATGTCGGCCTCTCTCCGACTATAGAATTATCAAATCTGGCATCCTCCTTGCTCTGACAAAACCCATTTCCACTCTGTCAGTTGAAGCTGAAGGCAGCATCGGAGACAGGCCGGCAGCAAAACAAGTAATTCCCCCTCTGCTTGTGCGCGACCGTTGCTAATTCAGCAACAACACAAGCACCACACGCCAGTGCTACCTGGAGTCCAGCAGTGCGAGCGGGTGTGCACGTTTTAAGTGTGGAAAATGAGTGAGTGACTGACTAATGGTAGTCCTGATTGTGACCGTGGAGGCTATACTGACAAGGCCCACAGATACATAGGTTAAACATACAGTGGCCAGAGAGTGGCAGGCTTTACATGCAGTAGTATACAGTATGTGTGCGTAGCCCACGAAGCATTTGTTTTGGTCTGAGATGCTGGTGTTTAGAGTGATATCTAGTGGCAGACAAGATCATTTCTTTTGATTTCATTTAAAAGTGATGAGGAGCTGGTGTCTGACCTTGCATATTCTGAACCATCTCCAGAAGCACGGGAGTGAGGGTCTGGCTGTAGTTGTGGAAGATATCCAGGAACAATACCTCTGTACATGGCTACAGAGAGAATGAGGGTGGTCTTAAGGTCAAGCCAAGCATACAGTGGATATAAAAAGTCTACACACCCCAAAATGCCAGGTTTTTGTGATGTAATAGAATGAGAAAGCATGTCAGAACTTTTTCCACCTTTAATGTGACCTATAATGTGAACAATTCAATTAAAAAACAAACTAAAAACTTTGAGGGGGAAAAATGAAAAATAAAAAACATACAATAACCTGGTTGCATAGGTGTGCACACCCTTAAACTAATAAACTAACTAACTTTGTTGAAGAACCTTTTGATTTTATTACAGCACTCAGTCTTTTTGGGTAGGAGTCTATTAGCATGGCACATCTTGACAGGGCAATATTTGCCCACTCATCTTTGCAAAAGCGCTCCAAATCTGTCAGATTGCGAGGACATCGCCTGTGCAAAGACCTCTTCAGATCAACCCACAGATGTTCAATTGGATTCAGGTCTGGGCAATGCTGGGCCATTCCATAATGTTAATCTTCTGGTGAAGCCATGCTTTTGTGGATTTGGATGTGTGCTTTGGGTCGTTGTCATGTTGAAAGGTGAACTTCCTCTTCATATTCAGCTTTCTAATTGACGCCTGAAGGTTTTGTGCTAAAATTGCTTGGTATTTGGAACTGTTTATAATTCCTTCCACACCCTGACTATGACCCCGGTTCTAGCTGAAGAAAAACAGCCCTAAAGCATGATGCTGCCACCACCATGATTCACAGTGGGTATGGTGTTCTTTGGGTGATGTGCAAAGTTGTTTTTGCACCACATACCGTTTGGAATATTGGCCAAAAAGTTCAACCTTTGTTTCATCAGACCATAGCACATTTTCCCACGTGCTTTTGGGGGACTTAATGTTTGTTTTTGCAAACTTCAGCCGGGCTTGGATGTTTTTCTTAAGAAAAAGCTTTTGTCTTGCCACCCTACCCCATAGCACATTCATATGGGGAATATGGGACATTGTTGTCACATGTAGCACACAGCCAGTACTTGCCTGCAGTTCCTTTAATGTTTCTGTAGGCCTTTTGGAAGCCTCCCTGATCAGTTTTCTTCTTGTCTTTTCATCAATTTTGGAGGGTCGTCCAGTTCTTGGTAATGTCTGTATTGTGCAATATTTTCTCCACCGTGTTCCATAATATATTTAATGCTTTGGAAATTATTTTGTACCCTTCTCCTGGCTAAAATCTTTCAACAATATCCCTCTGATGCCTTGGAAGCTCTCTGTAGACCATGGCTTTTGCTCTAAGATGCAACTAAGAACATTTCAGGAAAATCCTACTAGAATAACTGAACTTTATTTGTGATTAATCAGAGTAACTTTAAATGAAGGCAGGTGTGTAATGGTTTCTATTTAACATGAGTTTGAATGTGATGGGTTAATTCTGAACACAGCCATATCCCCAGTTATAAGAGGGTGTGCACACTTATGCAACCAGGTTATTGCATTGTTATTATTTTTCATTTTTCCCCCTCGAAGATTTCAGTTTGTTTTTCAATTGAATTGTTCACATTATACTGTAAGTCACATTAAAAAGTGGGAAAAGTTCAGACATTATTTATCTTTGTATTATTCTTTAACATCCCAAAAACCTGGCATTTTAACATGTGTATAGACTTGTATATCCACTGTATATCCTTTATGTACTGTATATACACCACTTAAAGTACACATTTTCTAATTTATTTACAGAAAAAAATAGATATTAAATTTAAATAAAAAAATGAAGTGATTTAGGAAGAGAAAAAAATGAATTACAAAAGAATAAAAGCAATGAGAGTGTGTGATCTGATGGTAATTTTCAACAACAAAACAAAGTCCGGTCAGGCCGGATGGGTAAATCAGCAAACACATTCTTTAATAAATGCAATGTGCGCATTCAAGGGAGAAATATATAGCTTAACATAAGATACTCCACCACGTCTCTTACTAGACAAAGAAGTCCCTTCCTTAAATATTTGTGAAGAGGAACTAAAGGGGAAAGATAACACCCACAGGTAAATAGATGTTCATTAATGCTACTTTGAAGATTACAAGGGGAGGTCAATCTGAGGAGTTTCAACACAGGAACAAATTCACAACTTTCGATCAGTATCGCATGTGGATACTAAACACATTAGTTTGTCTGCAAAAGGCAATAAACTATGGTTATTCATGAATAAATCAAGGCTCCTTTCAATCTTAAAGGAAACTAGAAAAGAACTAAATGTTTTAAAAAGAAAAAATTTAACTAAATCAAAATAACTACCAGCAATGTTATGTTTTGGTGACAATAAAATCGGCTTGATTATGAGGTTCAAGTGACAATATTATATAATTATAATCTCTCTTATAAGAGAGAGAGAGAGAGAGAGAGAGAGAGAGGAGGGGGGGGGGGGACAAGTATGGCTTTAAACAATTACTGTAGGATTTAGAAATACTGTATTTTATGGATATAAATGTATATTTAATTTATTATGTATTATTAGTATTTAACAGAAGGACAAATATAGGACAAATGTATAAAATAAATAAACAAAAGAGTGGAAAAAGTTTGAAAATATTTGTAAAGTAAAAACTAGACAAGCTTATTTCAGCCGACTGCTTGGGGTTTGACGTTTGACCCCCGCTTTACTAGTTTTGCTAATTTGCTTTACATTCCTTTGGCTACTGTTCTAAAACCGCACTATTTTATAGCCCAGCACATCTTTTAACATTTGTTAGCATTTGTTTTTTGTTCATTTGTTTTTGTTATTTTATTAAATATAATTTATCTTGCTGAAATATTACTGACTTCTGAGTTTTTTGGAGGTTGGAATCCAAAGCAATTGGTGGATTACCACCACCTATTGACCAGAGCAATGCTACTGTCTACTATCTATCAGGGCTATTCAATTCCAGTCCTGGAGGGCTGCTGCCCTGCATGTATTAGATGTCTCCCTGCTCCATCACACCTGATTCTAATGACTGGGTTGTAATCAGGCTTCTAACGACCCATTCATTAGAATCAGGTGTGTTGGAGCAGGGAGACATCTTAAACATACAGGGCAGCTGCCCTCCAGGACTGGAATTGAATAGCCCATGTCAACATTGTCTAGATTAGAAGGTAACACATGCACTTTTTAACAAGGTCAGTCAGCCAGCCAGCTCAGCCCAGCCAGTCAGAAAGCTACATTTGCTCATGTTGGCAAGTCCCGCTATGCGTGTCAGGCAAAAACTGAAGTGAAACATTCAACAGTATGTTGAAAGCCTGTCACTTCAAGACCAGCTTATACATTTGTTTTCCAGAACCTACAGTAAGGTGTAGGGTGTCAACGACCCTGTTGAATATTTAATACAGTAGGTCAAGACATACACAAACCAATATCCTAATACAGGAAATACGCTGCATCTATGAGATAGTACAGACAGGAAATCGGGTCTATACTCAGAATTTAAAATGTAGTATGGCTATATTCCACCCAGGAATCTTTCACGCCAACTGCATAAAAAGGTCAGATCCAAGGTCACCAGTGCACACCAATGTATCTGCATTATTAGTAACTGAACTGAAGAAATAAAATATCCCAGGTTAATATTCATTGCTGCTCATTGCTTCTACAGTAAGTTGTGAAGCAGGTGTAAAGAGCTTTTAAATAAAATAATCTAAAATCAAATAATCATGTCCGTTTGCATATTGAACATTAAATTGTATAATTTTAAACAAACAGAACTATTGGCACCACTTCGTACTGAAGACAGAAAAAAGTAGTATTCTAAACAGCAATACACTATTTCTAATTGTTCTAATATAAGGATTACCGCTCCTGTACTGACTACATTGAGACGAATCACTGTGGTTCATATCATAGTTTTACTTCTCAGTAGCTGTCATTTAAAATGTTAGAGTGTGCGTGTTTACTCACACGTAGACTGTATTTCCATGAGTCGCCCCCTGTTTCTTCAACAGCTGTTGAAAAGGCAGCAATAAAGAGAATAGAAGAATCCCCAAAAGTGAATTGTTTGACTAAACTCTAAAAGCTTTGCTGAATAATCTAAATGTACTTGTATCCCACCAGCCGAATAAAATCTGACTAATAAACATGTGCATCATTAAAAACAAGACTTACAAAATGTGTAAATGTAGTGGTAAATTGCCTAGGCAATAAAATCTAGGACAAATGAAAACATGTTTAGTGCTAAAATGACTACAAATTCACATAAAGTTCCCTCAAACCCACTAAATCAAGCTTTTTTGGAGAAATTGTGTGAGAAGTGAATTAACAAAAATTGGCCAGCAGAAACCTGTAATTTAAAGCAAAACATTCAGGAGACAGCATTTTCAAAATATTGTATGAAAAGAAAAATTGGCAGTAAAAGGGGGGGGAAACAGAGCGAGCGAGAGTGAGAGAGAGCGCGAGAGAGAGCGCAAGAGCGCAAACTGCTGCATCAATGACATATAGATGACTAAGGGTGGTGAGAATAAGAACATCTGCGTAAGCCTAATGTGCCAATTAGCAGATTTAATCAGACAGGTAAAAAAGGCTGAGTCATAAAGCTGACAACGGTGTTTTAAGGATATGGGCCATGAGGAAAGGGGAAGGTGTTGGGTGTAATGGAAGGGACGGGTGGCTCCCTTTGTGACCATTATCATGTTGGAAAGAGGCTGGATGAGGAATGCTTGTGTTGCATCCTCTAGTACATAAAAAAGGCAGATGAAAAATAGTGTTTATTAGAAGAGGCTGCTCGGACAGTAATGCAAAAAGCAGCTCAGCAAATTTTGTATATCTTGAGCTCAGGCTCAGGTACGTACGCACGCTTGTGTGTGTGTGTGTGTGCGTGTGTTTTGTGCAGGCACGCTCCTACCAAAGCTCTCAGGATCCTCCTCCCACATTGTAAGCTCTTCCTCTGTGAGGAGAAAGTAGTGTGATACGAGACGCCGTCCAATCTCCGTCAGTGTGGGGTGAGTGAAAAAAACTGTCTTAATCTTGTGAGCCTCCAGACTTTCTGGTTTACTGTCTGACGGTGGGAGAAAAAGGGGGGATGGAAGTTATGCACTTCAGAATATGCCATTTCCATATTACAGACCTGCCCTACCCTGTCACACACAATATCCACAACTTTTAACAAATAAAAATGAAATACTTTGTTTTTCATTTCGACAACTAAATACATGGCAGTTTTCCATCTCTCTACAACACACGTCTAATCATAAACAGCATGGATATGAAGAGGTAAAGTAGAAATGCCGAGAACACTGCTTTGTGCCCGAGGTGTGTTGCCCACCCGGGTCATTGCCGATGCACTGCTTTCAGCACTGTGCTAATAGTCCCAGACACACACAGGCCTTCCTTTCCATCTCTGTGATTGACAGCTGTTCTACACGTGGCGTGCGCAAACCCGTCGTTGGGGGGGGGGGGGGGGGGGATGTGGGGGGTTGGGGGGGGGGTATTAGAGTAACGCAGACTTATAGAAGTAAAATACTGAGTCTGCGCACACGCTACCTCAACAGAGAGCAGATGATGGAATCTCAACGAATGCCTCTCACTTGCTTCTGAAACGGAACAAAGGCAGCGAGCTAACGAAGCACTGGAGGCCTCTCGTTGGGTTAAACATGAGGTGAGCTAAGGTGATGCTGCAGACATCCCCAGCACTGACCAAGTCGCGAGGGCCTACTGTACTACCAACTGTTTAGTGTGGATCTCGTGTACATATTTCTCCTCACGGCAGATTTTGCAGTAGGTGGAAATGCTTTAGAAAACCTTTCGGCACCTGTGTCAGCAAATTAAATGCTCTGCGAGAATATATGCTACAGTATGGATGAAAGTTAACGTAGATTGTTCACCAGAAGACCCGTAGAGCTTTGACCAATCAGAGCATCTTTTCGTTGATCGGTCCTGCAAATCTACATTGCCGGTCAATCACATATGCGCACACATGTTACAAAATCGTGCTTTTTACCCCCCCTTTCTTTTAAGCTAGCTCTAATTACAACTCTCAAATCCTACCTACAGCAGCTTTAAACAATCGCGCCATGTTCATGCCAAACCTTGCTTCCTGGCGCCTGTTCTCGGCCACCCTTAAACTCCTACCTTCTACATTCTTGGAAGGCTTGTAGGCATCATTCTTGACAATCATCTTGATGAGGTTCATGCACTGAACAGTGAAGCGCTCAAAAGTCACGCCCTCTCCCGCGGTAGTGAACACATAAGTGACCGCAAACTCCAGCGAGCGCTGGATCAGCGGGATGAAAGCACATGCGTGCTGCTCCAGGAAGTCCAATAACTGCACACAAAAGGAGAGAAAGTGGTGGATAGAGAAAAAAAGAGAAACATTAATTTTGACATGAGGGAAAGATGGTGGGGACATTAGACCAAAAAAACTAAACAAAAAATGGCACTTTGACTTAATGTTGCCAATAATTCCCCACTCTGGAAGATGTGGGATTGGTGGCCAGTGCAGCAAATATTGTGGCGTGCGTGTCAATTTAGCTCACCACTTTAGTGTACAGAATGATTGACTTCTCCAGCTTCTCTCTGCATGTGCTGCCTGGATCAGCTTGTCTACCTTAAACACAAAAGCAGCATAGAAATTATCTCTGCCGCAATCTACGAATACATAAATGATTCGTTTCACTGGACCAGTCCTCTTCAAATTAAAGCTAAATTCTGCAGTCGGGTGTCATTCGGCCACCTGCCCCATTCTCCCACGCAGCTCCAACCTTTAGACTCTGCACCATATCTCAAACAGTGTGGCACCTACAGTACCAGCATCTAAATAAACACTGGTCATAGGGGGTTTCCTTTTCATGCACTAGAGTGAAAGGTAAATGCGTCTGTGCCTTAGCTCAGAATCCCTTCCCTGACCCTGCTAACACAAACATTTCTGAAGAAACATTAAGAGTAACCTACACCCCAGTCTCGCAGAGCCAGCCTTTACTATGAAAAGTCTGGGACACAGTGCTGGTGAACTGTGTCAAGAACTGCCTACTTGACAGGAGAGGTGTTTTTATTTACACATTACTCAATGACCAAGTCATATTTTATTTTCCCCCAATGGCACCAATTTGTTTCCATTATATTCTATGGAGAGTGGAGATCGCCGGAACTCAAAACTGAATTGTTGAAAATCAGTTGTTGAAATTGTTGAAAAACATCACTGTGAGGTAAATAAGGTAAATGAGGGAAAGTGTTCCATTCCTTTCTCCTTAAATTATACTGTATTTGCACAATCCCTCCTTCTAGTACCTACTACTGCTGGAACAATGGTGCTAGAACAACAATGGTTAAACAACTTAACTCAATCATTCACTATTGCTCACACATTAGATTATGTGTGTAAAAAATACATTTAGCATGTATGTATGATCTAATGTCAGTTTCCCTGACTTTGAGCACAACTCTGTGACGAGTCTATTAACATTCAGTAGCCAAACCATTGACCTCCCCCTCTTCGGGTACATTCACCCTGTAGAAGTGTGTTACACAAACTCCACATGTGAAGCAATTACAATCACTTGTGGATAAAGTGCTTTCAACCAGAGTCCATTCGCCCACCCAGATATGAGTCAGAGGAGTAGGCTAATGGCAACCCTTCCTGGGCCTGCAGGCCATGGAATACAGTAGTTTGGACTAAATGGTGCCAATACCTGACTGCTGTCATATTAATAGAATATAGTGCATATAAAGAAGGCTTGATATGTGCCCTCTACCCCATAGTCTATATAAGAGTAATCAACAACAAGAAAGGGGACGTTACAATAAAATATGAATTTTCTCAAATTCTGACATAACTTTATGCCATCTGCGTATCCCTTAGTGTGAAGAAATGCAATATACACTCAGCTCCCTTGTGTTGCAATGGCCACACAGGACAATGACAGGCCTTTGTTTATCTGACGAAGCGCAGTAATAAAAGAAAAGTTTAAAATAAAACATGTGCCAATGATAAAGTCACTCCCTCCAATGTAAAATCTGGCACCATAAAACCACTGAAGATGCTCGATGCAATAAAGACGTCCCATGTGGTTATCCTCTAAGTCAGCCTCCCCAATGAAACCAACAGCAACAATTACAGCCTCTGGAGTGATCCCAATTATGTGTGATCATTCTCCGGGGTCACCTCAGTCTCATCCTCCGCCCATCGTCCATTTCAGGAATCACTGATGTGACTTGTGTCAGGACTTAGTTACAAGGGCAATTGCTTCGGCTTAATTGAATTGAACTTTTTTACAGAGTCACGTACAGATCAGGAAGCATCCCCAGGGAAGAACATATCTGGATTACACCAACCTGACCTACTGTGGCTGGGTGTGTTATGCAAACTGTAAACTAGTCTTTAAAGTGAACAATGGCATTGATGTGGGCCATTGTGTGCTACCATCGTGTGTGTGTGTGTGTGTGTGTGTGTGTAGCAGGGCTTATATTTTTCAGTTTTGAACGATGCTGGACATTTAATTGAAAAGGAACACAATTAGAACTTCCATAAACAGAGCACACAAACCCACATAAATCTAACCTTTAGTGGGATATGTCCAAGCACACTGCTAAATAATCATGAACGTTCCTTGCGTCCACATAGACTAACATTTGTGTAAACCTCAGAGAGGACTGTTATCTCAATGGGCAAGCCAGGCATTAAAACAGGCGACAGCACCAGACCCAAAAAGCGGTAGCTTATTTAGCTGACCTTATCGCGCTGGTGCAGAGAAAATACGCGTTTCCTTCTCTGCCAGCAAGCAGCCAGCCTTCTTCCTCTATCTGCAGGCCTCAAAATACTGTTGGGACCGTGACCGTCTCCCTGACCAGCAGCAGAGGACATACTGAGACTGACGGTGGCGGCTGATAGTAACAACAATATTTATGCCTCAATCTGTTGCTGTTGTGGCAGAGCTTGGCTGAGGCTTAGCCCTCACTCATTGGTTGCTATTGTGACAGTGTCCCGTGGGCTCGACACTGGGCGGAAGATGAGGTGCACTCGCGAGGTGATACTGCAACAAACATCGCACGTGCTCAAGGTGACCGAATGCCGCTGTTGCGCCCCACTACCCCTAATTGTTTATGTTCAGAAGAAGGGTGATTGAGAAGCTGCAGCCCTAGAAATGTAATTATTCAATGGTAAACAAAGTTTACCTTCACCTTTCAACCGTACAGTCAGTGTATTGTACCATGCTTTTTTGTTTTTCTTCTGTGGATAAATTATTCAGCATGAACAGAAGAACAGCCCTCACTTTGGTGTTTACAGGGACAGAAAATGCCTATGAGTGACACTGATTCAGTCCGGTCAGAGGTAGCAACCCGCATGGGAACTGGTGCAGATGGCGTGTCGGTTTGAACTACGTTAGCATGGGGCGGTGGGGTTGTTATGACGATGTGTCTGTTGTTGTAATACAGTACACAGACATGACATGTGCAACATGTTATTCTCCAGAAATGCTAATTTTGACAGTAGCCATAATAGAAACAATTTGATAGGGTGGTTGCTACAGTGGTAATGGAGAGGCAAACTGTAACTACAGAAATCCACAGCATGCCAAGTAGAAGTTTCTGGCTAGATAACAGAGTCCTAGAGGGACTATAAATAAGGAGGTGCATGTTTGCAGTTCAGGACATGATGTATGTTACCTAAAATTCAATGTATACGGTACTGTAGAGGTGCAATAATACACGATAATACACATAATATACATAAATGTCTGTCTTGACATGCTGCTGAAATACACCTAAGCATACAGTATTTACAATGAAGTGCTGGATGATGATAGGAATCATTTATATCATAAAAACGTAGACCAGTCGACGTTGAATAGCGTTGAATGAGGAAAGCAGGCTTTAACAATACAAAGGTGCGCAGCAACGGAGAAATGTATGGTTTCACAGGCGAAAGCTCCACCAAAACATTTCTGAATAAACTAAAGAAACTGCAGCTTTATAGTAAGTTACAGGACAGCACAGGGAAGATAACAAAGGGGAACAATCGTTGCCACCCCCGCAGGTCAGTGACACCCCCATAGGTAAATGTTAATTTGGTTGTGTCCAATGAGCGTGCAGCCTTAAGCTGCCTACCTACAGAAACAACTGAGTATGGGGAATACAGTGAAATAGCAATATTCTGCCTTGTCTGTCTATACAGGACGACGGTGTGGTGAGTGGGCAACACATGTAAATTAAGCACCGTCTTTTGTTGAGGCCAAGTGGTACATTTAGGCATGAGATGCATAGAGCACAGGAAATGCAGCTGAAGTTGTAAATTAATCATGATGTGCACATAGGATGACTCAGCAATTGCTAGCACCAAGTACTGTTTACTGAACTGATAAATCATAATTGAATAATCAAGCCACAACCCTTCATTGAGTTGAACGATTAAACAGTAAAGCTGTGTGAGTTGAGGTCTCTACTCCCACGTCTTGAAACATGTAATAGACAGAGCACTGGTACTCTGACTTCTCAATTGAGAGAAAGCGTAGAAAGAGAATAAAATAAAAATACTCACAACATTCCAAGAACTGTTTAAGCCTTTCAAACACAGCATTCAGGAAGGCCTGGAGAAGAGGAAGAGGGGAAGAGGAGAAGCAGAAGTGTTAACTGGAGGACTGTGTGTGTGTGTGTGCGTGCAAGTCTCCATACTTATTTGCATAAACGTGCTCAGTGCAACGCAATCCGTTCTCCGTCGCTTGCCTGCGTGAAAGCATGATAGATGGTGGTGTGGTTTTGCTTAGCCCCTGCGCTAGTGTTTGGCCACGGGGGTCAGCGGCAGTGTCATTAATCACAAGTCCCGCCTGCCCGCCCGGGCCCTGATAGCAGCTACATGTGCTGCCGCGGCTAGGGGGTACGAGAGGGTCACACACGCTAGGCTAGGCTAGGCTAGGAGGAGATGATGATGATGATGATGATGATGGAGAGCGTAAAATAGTGTGTGTATGCATGTGTGTTAAGTGTAGTGTCTCAACAAAGACAAATGTAATGAATAGGGTGAGATAGAAAGTAAAGCCTGAGGACGTACATGCAAAATAAACACTATTAAAACTAAAGATATTGTTTTCCTTGATGATTATAATCACGTCGGTAATGACGTGTCAGCACCATGTCAGTGCACTCAATTCTTCACTCAGTCTGGCTCTTTCCCAGAGCGTGGCCTCTCATTTTATTGACTATTATTTGTAGTAGTAGTATTATTATTATTATGAAATGCCATTGTGCTGCTACTCATTTCTTAATGTAGTTGTTGAAATGAAGTCATGCGGGGTCAATAACACCTCTGGAAACTGACCAGAAATGGGGGTATATTACATTCAGCACGAAAAACGCACTTTTAAAGTACATTCAAATAATACTACATCTTAGATTTTTCCAGAACCATTGAAATAAATGCAAATGGTATACTAATTAGTATACATGCACACACCTGCATTATCTGCATTATTTGCCTAGTCTTGCACTTAAAGCATAGACGCTCATGAATGGGTTGCTTTTCCATTACCAATGAGTAGGCATGGGACGATTTGGGACTTTAGCTTTTCTTAAGG
Source organism: Forbesichthys agassizii (assembly GCA_026546735.1). Classification (NCBI taxonomy): domain Eukaryota; kingdom Metazoa; phylum Chordata; class Actinopteri; order Percopsiformes; family Amblyopsidae; genus Forbesichthys; species Forbesichthys agassizii. The sequence continues at coordinate 26,537 of JAODLL010036822.1, forward strand.
AAAACATTTCTATTGTATCATGACACACAAGCTTATCTTTTTTGTGTTATTAGTTTTGAAACCAGTATTTCAACATATTTGAATAATATTTTTTACGTGGGGGACACAATGGGCAAGCCGAGCCTTCAGCCATGGTGGTGATTGACTGGAAAGATGCAGGCTAATATATAAGTTAGTATTTATCAATACAATTGGACTGTACAAGTGAGCTAGACAGCTTTTATAAAGTCACTTGTGAAAATATTAATATTTCTGATTATCACTATAATGGACATTAACCACGATACGATTATCGTCAGTATTTTTATCGCGATTACCGATAATATCGTATATAATCCCATCCCGACCAATGAGTATTAAAATTAGACAATGTTGCATGTTTTAAAAGGCACAGTAGCCAACCCTACATTACAAAATGCTTCTTCAAAATACCATTAACATGTTAACTAACATTAACACTGCTGTCATCCAAGCTACCATGTCAGGAAACCAAATACATTATTCAGTAAACAAAAACCATGGTGCATCTCTTTATCGTCAAAATGTAATCAACATGATTGATCCCCACATACGTTTGGTACCAGGGAACCAAAAAGGCTGGTTAACGCCTAGTCAAGGAGGACCTTTCTCCCACAGTGGAGTACTTGCTGTGTTGCTTAAGTATAACTTAACAACTGTTTACTTCAGGCGTACAAGCTCTCAAATTGGAAAGTAATGTCCAAGGTCGATTCTGTATTCCAACACTTAAAACATATGCCACATACAACTCACGCACTGACAAGATCATCACCTAGCCAGCCATGCGTGGCTTGCTCCTTCACATTTACAGTGTACAGCAACTTCGCACGAGTCAATCGATCCTCGCAGCTCATGAACGCCACCCTCCTTGTGAGAGTCACCTCACCTGTCCCCATTAACGAGGATTAACTTCTCACAGCGCGCTCCCATTTGTGCCAGGTCGCAGAGCTGATGATCGGACGTGTGTGAATAATGTACATGGTTATGTTCCAACGGTGTGTGTTCTGTGCGTCAGAATCAGATTAGTAATTTGGTGCTGCTGCGGACACGATGTTGCTCCATGAATGACATCAATTCAACCCCGGAAGGGGGTTAAGGTTAAAAGCAGACAACAACAACAAGCGGCTGTAGTCCAAAGCCTACAGCCTAATCATGTGAAAAGAAAGTAAAGCTAGAACATCCATTTTAATGTAATGTGAGTAGGAGGATGTTGGTTGAGCATTACCGGTATGTACTGTATGTACAATTTTTCTTTCCCCCATCTGAGCCAGAGGGTGTGTTTAATGTTTGACAAGTTCACACCCCAACACTTAATTCACCCTATCCTTCGTATATTATCGTCCATGGCCAACTGGCTCACTTCTTGTCCAGCAGGATCCGAGCCAGCTCTCTGCAGACGCTCTGGCATGGCGACAAAGGCACAGCAGACTGCCAGTGTTAACGTCCTTGTCTTTAATGAGCAGGTTTCCATCACAGTTTAGCATGAAACACAAACGATATTTTAAGTCGACAAAACACAATTGCACATAATCCGTGTTTCCATTGAGTGACTTATTAAAGCAATTAAAACATGGGCTTTTCTCCTCTCGACAGACCACCAAGATCTGATACTAGTGTCAGCACGGTGACTTCAATTGCATCCACCATAACAACCGCGATAAGTGTTTTATCGAAGGCAATGACAGGCAAACCCTGTAACACCTGGCAGCGGCCATATATCACGGATATCTGGGTGGGGATAATCTGGAATCATTTCACAGAGGGTCCTGTGCAGGCAGGTGCAAAGGAGTTAAGGCTTAAGTTGCACCTGCCCCTATTTCCATTTAATATGCACATTATGCACCCCATCTTTAAGCGTGGGCATTAGATGCTGACAAAAAGCTATAGGCCAAGCCGACAGTTTCGTGATTTTGACTTTAACAAAGTTTTGTTCACCAGTAGTAGTTTTAATAGATTATGGCCAAAATGTGTAGTGGACTAATATTGTTTTTAGTCAGCTATTAGTTTAGCCTACAGTAGATCATCCCAAAACACCAATGTTTTTGAATATGCAGACGGTTTTGAACATGAGCATGAGCTATGAAAGTCCAGGGGTTAATAAATTAATGTATACATCATGTAACCCCATAGAAATGAGGATAGAAGAGTTGGCTAAATCATGCCGATGTGTGCTGAAGCAATACATATGTTTGATAACCTTTACTGCATTATATTCCATATATTTTGAATTGTGCCAGGGTTCTACTTTAAATAAATAAAAATGTCTACCTTACATTGATGCAGAAAGAGCACAAATTTTTCCTTAAGAATTCATCAGAATGCAGACAATTTTATTTTAAAAAAATGTCTTGGGGAGAACCCCCAGACCCCCCCCCGCTTTATATATCCCCCCCCCCCCCAATGTTCAAACGAAATCTACGCCAATGGGCTATACTGTAGTTTCGAAGGTTACACAGTAGGTGCTCTCCTAACATCTCTTGATCCCTGTGCTTCTTTTTTTCAAAGTGAAGCACCCTCTAAAGGCTTCTGCACGGCACTGGTCCTGTGGATACAAATCGTCAGAATGACCCGCTTAAAATTTCAGTTATGTAACGCCAAAGGACGTCTCTTGGTGCCTGCCATATCATGCCCGAGGGAGTATGATATGGCAGCTCCATCAGACAAGAAGCGCATAGCCATCGCTCTTTATAAACTGTCTGCCTGCTCTTCACGTGACGTGAAAAATGTGTTTCCATTTCAATTTTGCTGAATATTTCTTTGTCGAATAATCTGAAAAATCACCACATGGGAGCGTATAATGTTTGGCGATATGTGAGATTTTTTTCTAAGCAAGGCAATGGAAATGTGCCTTATGTTGTTTTAGAACAAACTGTTAATACTACGTTTGGCTTTTCCTGGTCTGTATTCCAGCATAGCTGATGCTGGATTCCCCATCAATGTGGGCAAGGTGATTAAAAAACTAACTGGAGAATAAAAGGTCAAATCTACACAGTCACAGGTAGGCACAGATTGATATTGTTTAATGCATCCTAAATACAAAGTTACAGTATATTGCACTTCAACCTTCCTACACAGTACTTCCTATTATGTTGTAATAATAATAATAATATTCTTTAGCAAGTGGCAATAAGAAGGCTCTGATAACCATACAATATTAACTTTGACCTACTGCTTCTGATTCAGAATAACCAACCACATCTCTGAGCTAAAGTCTTTAATGCTTTCATTTTTACCATCTTGTCAGACTGCAAAGTCAAGGACCATCTCATTAGTAGTACAATAGAGAAAGATTAAAACAATGATATCAATCATTCAAAGAGACAGATTTCCAGATGAAGATAGAGAAGGTGATACATTAAAGTGACAAGAAAAATTGGCACCATCAGCGTACAGTATACAGTATGTATCAGGCAGATAGAGTTGTTAGGTAAACATTTGTCCAGATTTGACTTTACCGTAGGGCTTTAGTGGGACTGAAATTTTGATCCCTTGAATAAAAGACTACAGATGATAAGAATGATACGATGGTGGGACAACGGTTACAATAAAGTATTTTAAAGATACTTTTTATGTAGGTTTTTACACATGGTATGTAAATATAATACTTGAACACCAGGGGCTCAGTAAAAATGAAATCAGTCTGTCAGAAAAAAATGTAATGCTGTGCTTTCAGTAAATGTGAGGTGAAAAAATGAAAGTAAATTATATGTGCCATTTGAAAACACTTGAGTGCTTAAAACGATCACTTCACAGTCACTCTGGCCTTCATATCCATGCGTGTTTCTTTAACACTTAATTTATTCCACAAAAGAGGTTTCCTCCAAAAGTCGGTGGCCTTCTTTTCAAAAACTGTCGACTCATGATGGAATTAGAACCGGAGGTATTGAGAATCCTCAGTTCTGGCTCAAAGGGCTGCGGAATCCTGTGGAATTTATTCCATTAACTTCAAGCTATGGGAAAGCCAGAATAGGAACATTTTTGGAGAGGAGATTTATACCAAATTGAATTATCTTTGCCATGGATTTGGACTTTCTTTACCCGGCGGGAAGAGGGAAGAGCTTAGACAGAAGTTGTGACTCTATGAACCAAGACCAGGCTTGAGGCACGCTCAATCATAAACGTCATACGCAATTTGCGCAGTATGGCTAGAGGCATGTTTTAGCTCAAAGGACCAAAGACGGGGGGGAAAAAAAAAAACACAATTATCTTTCCAAAATATAACAGTCTATACCTGCTCTATAATGACATTTCTCCTCCCCCCCCCCCCCCCATCCTCCCCTCAGACTCACCATCACTTCCATATTCTGCTGTGGCTCTTGGAAACCATGGACCGTCAGTTTGCGAAGAACTGGAAAAGAAGTGAAGGACTTTACACAACTGGCACTTACATTTTCCATGGATGAAATGTGTTTGTTAAAGTCTTACACTACTATAGTTTCGCATAGATTACATAGCTGTCATAGTGGGGAAAGCAAATGTACTAAATTTAGGTATGCCAGTGCATCAACACTGACAGTGTACTGGTTGCTTTACTAAATGGTAAATGGTAAATGGACTGCATTTATATAGCGCTTTTCTAACCTTCCGGCCACTCAAAGCGCTTTACAGTATTTTGCCTCACATTCACCCATTCACACAGACATGCATGCATACACCGATGGCGATTGCTGCCATGCAAGGCGCGACCAACCACTGGGAGCAGTTAGGGGTTAGGCATCTTGCTCAAGGATGCTTACAGGTAGGCTAACACCGGGGGCTCGAACCCAACACCTTTCGGCTGGGAGCCCAACACCCAGACCACTAATACTGTAATTGCATACATTTTCGTGCGCTGGTATAGCAAAATGGAATAGGCACATTATTAAAAGTTATGAGCTACAGTATACCTGTGTTACCCTATTACGACCCTACTGTAAAAAGTGTGCAGTAAGACTCAATCGGTATGGCTCAATCAATAGAGAGACGAAGTCCAGCACCTCATTCCAGGTTAGCCTTTGTCCCAACCTGGCCGTGGTTTTTCTATGCAGCCATCGTCAATCTTGTAAAAATCTTGGGGTTTTCCCACTGGCACATTTGGCCGTGCCACACTGATTTGCGTTTCCATTACCAGTTTAACCGCGTCAAGGCATACTGAACCGCACCCGAGATGGGCCTGCGCTAGAGGGGGGCCAAAGTGAGCCGGCATGACTCCAAGTGAGCCGCTGTGACGTTATGGGTTTTGTCATTTTATTTGATGCAATCCTTATCCTAGGGGGGCAGACAGAGAAACGGTCCGTTGGTGCGACACACCATATTAGGCCTAGGCTATTTTCAGCGCTTCTCTTAATTGGGCTACAGATTGTTTGCTTTTTTTGAAGAGTGGTCGGGCAGTGACAGAACAACCAGGAACTCATGTGGAGAGTGGACGTAGTTCAAGGCACAGAAACACATTTATTTTAAGAAAATATATTTATTGCATGAATAAGATTTTGCTTATGAAATTGTTTGTGTATTGGACACATTTTCGCCACTCTCGTATCTTTTCCAAAGCTGTAAATGTTCGACGCGTCCAAATGCTGCCAGCTCAATGTAACGTAGGTTTGAATATTCCCCAGATATATTATGCATCTACTAAGATACATTTTAAAATATCTACTAAGTCTAGTCTAGGTGCCTAAGTTTAAATAATACATTTATGATAAATAGGCAATGCGTTTTCGCCATTTATATGACTATTAGCCGATAATGTGTGTAGATGATCGCCAGTCATCTGCGGATGTTTTTACAATGACAAGTAAAATATAGCCTATAAACCTGTAAGCCTGAAAATCCACGTTGACAAAAATAATAAAAGTAGCCTAAAGGGCGTTAAAAAGGGCACTACTTTTAAACGTGACTCAAGATAAGTTTGAACCGGCACAAGTTAGCGAACTTAAACATACCCATTTGCAACTAAAGAACGTGATTTTGAATGTCATTCAGGTTTTCACACGATTCTGAATCCTCGGGAGGACTCCTTATCTAACTCCAGGGCCAGAGCAAACATAAGGCCTTTTCACTCATTGTTCCTGGTAAATGACCTGCGTTTCCGTGCAGGTACAGCTAGTGATGTTCTCTATTCACACATGCAGCTCCATACAGGTACATTTACCACTTGTGCCTGTTCACATGTGCCATGGTAATATTTTTGCAATGTTACTATGTCGCGAGGTGGGACATGGGGAAAAGGGATATACAGGAATATCGACCCCTGTTCCCGTTACCACATGACCCCGTGCAGGAACGGTCCCTGTAAAATACAGGGATGTGTGTGACAAGGGCGTTAGACACACACTGTTAAACACCCTCAGCAACAATGATTTTCCTCCTCAAGTAATGATAAACTGCCTGGGTCTTAGACCTACAGCAGTTAAGATATATATATATATATATATATATATATATATATATATAAGATATAAACTAACAAAAAAATTCTACTTGCTCATTTTACTCATTTTAATCAGTGTGAACTGAACTTTGAGCTGAAGTGTGAACTTGCATAATACTGATTATTGCAGCTAAAGCGGTGGTCGCTGGTGGCTATAGCCAAGTGTGTTCATTAAAGCCTCCTACAGAAAATAACTTTTATTTGACACTGTTGTGCTATGCATTTCAAGTTGTGTTTTTAGAAATCGCTGAGACAACACAACTTTCTTTACTTTGCTAAAGTTTGGTGTTTCACTCCGGCTATATTAATGATTGTATGGTCGTGTTTGTGAACAACTAAGTTAAGTAAATACTGTAGGTAAACAATATCTGTCTAAATAAAATCGAAAGTTTTGTGAATTTCTGTGGCCACAATACTAGTACGTCGTCTATCTGTGTGTGTGTGTGTTTTCCACCTTTAAGGGACAACAGGCTCCTCTCCAGTGAGCCGAGGGCAGCAGCCTCGTCCCTGCCACAGATCTGCTGGAGGAAACAGTCGGTGTGGTGGCTCCACAGGGAGCACGCAAAGCTGTAGATATTGGATGCCAGCTGCCAAAATACACATACAAATAGAATGAGCATGGACAGGCAAACACCTTCATTTGGAGGGAAATATCTCCCCCTCTATCTCAAAGTAATTCAGGTAAGCATACAGTACATGCACAAACAGTGTTTAGATGTACTGCACACAAGGACACACATGGGTGCACACAGAGTTGAAAGACATCTGAGCAACAGGCATGATCTGACTGAGTAATTTCCATATATTACTTGCCGCTGCGAATAATAAAATTTTATTTCATAATGGAATTCTCTATGAAATTATATTTGTGAGGTCTTCGTACCGTCTAAATCAAATGCTTTGAGAAAATGTGCCCTGGAACAATAAATGGGCTGAAGATTGAAGTTAGGTGTGAAGTGGGTGGGGGGTATTTTCAAATCGCATGACAAAAACACAATGCATAGGCCAGTATATCATATATTATGAAATTATACAGAGTAAAAAGTATTAATAGATTATAATACAGAGATGTTCTAGCTCACACTCTAAAACATGCATCTCTTCGCAACATTTTGCAATCCTGTCACAGCATATCACAACCTAGTAGCGTCAAGCTAATAACAATTGTCAGGTACCACTTTACAATAAGACTACCCTTATAAAGGATTTATAAATGGTTTACAATTAGGTTATTTATAAGGTTGTACACAAAGCATTATTAAATGGTACGGCTACTCTCATCTCGATTCGATTAGTCGACTTTTAGGGAGCAGCCATAATCTTTAATGTAAATTAATTTGTTAATAACTGTGTCACTCCTTCACAGTAGTGGTCCTAAACATAAAAATATAGTAGGAGATAACATAATATATAATAGGGCTCATATGAGCACATTAATGTTGAACATTGTAATTATATGTTAAGTATTTTCTGAAATGAAGGTGTCAATGCCTTAAAACATAGGTTTAAATATTTTACCATTTTTAACACCATTATGTCTGCCCAGTTGATAAGTTAATTCATTTAACTAGGAATCCAGGCTTTATGCGATGGCAGAATAATTTCATTAGAATTATTTATTTTGATACCCTATAAAATGACACCAAGGTGAGATTAAAAGCTCAGTGAATTTCTTTTATTTTAGCTGTCATTTGCTGGGTGTCTTCCCCATACTTGAAACATTTTCCCTACAGTCTCAGAGCAAAACATTCTTAATAATTATAATATAGCATTAAGACAAAAGGTTATAAATAAATCTGTAACAGTGAAGCTGAATAGCCACTTCTTAACAACCAGTCTTAAAATCACCACAAATGTAGCATGCTTTTCGCTTTACATATCTATCTAAATTCAATCCATCTAAATTCTCTCATTGTGTATATATATTTCTACTCAAACATTAAAACAACTCTCACTGTGACTAAATCTCTGTGACAGAAGATTCCCTGTTTAACAAGTCATCTTTGCCTCCGTTACATTAGTCAGCACACCACTGCTCTAGTCAGTTACTGTAGTTATGAAACAGTGAGTCTAGTTAACCATATTATATACTACTGTAGTTCACTAACCTTTTATGATCAGTAACATGCAGGAATTGAACAACCAATTTGACTGAAATCTGTGTTGAAAAGTAGTGTAGTCAGTGAATTGAACAGTCGTGTTCTATTGCTAGAAAAAGTGCAAAAGTGGTCTAGCTGAATTATTCCTTCAGGTAAACATTAAAAACTACCTTCCATTATTCCAAACCTAGTCTGTCAATAGGTGAGGGTTCTCTATTCATCCATTAAAAAGCACTTGTACAGCATTTTTACCATACTCACACACTGTGCGTGCGTGCCTGGCCATGCTTTATGTTTGCCTCCAACTGCAAAGTGTGTGTGTGTGTGTGTGTGTGTGTGTATGAATGCAAGCAACTGCAGAAGATGACAGAGGCAAACAATTTGGACTATTTGCATGTCAAATAATATTACAGCAGGCCAGAGTGAGCACACAAACTAAAATCTTCCAAGAACAGTGCGGCTCACATGAAAAGACATTGGGGTGGGACATTGTTCCGCCATTGCTATTCAGCAGAAAAAACCCACATGCCTGCTATCATTCATCTTTTTGCCGTTTCTCTAATGTTAAATATACTCTATTATGAGAACATACAATATACAGTATATTGTACATAAATTGTAGGGGAGTTATATTAGAAATTAATGGGTGTTTCACACTATAAAAGCATGACTGACACGTTCTACATAAAATGGCAGCGCCAGTTTGTGCCCACCAATTTCTGGCTAGTATCTTTGGTACATAGTAAACCCACAGTGCGGGACAGGCGTACCATGCACAAGACATGAATCAGCCACTGATCTATAATAACAGAATGTCTGATAGACAGATAGCAATTACATTTCCGGTGACCTTCATAACTAGAACCTCATATACCTTCTAAAGAAGATGGCTGAAATAAGTCATGGCTACAGTTTAGCTTATTAAAGCTTATGAATCCTACAGACATATGGGACATATGAATCCTACAGACATATGGGACATTGCAAGGTAAGGTTGTGTGTAGTGCAGAACTATGTCGTCAAATATTCTTTACCATAGCAAGATTGCATAACCAAGAGCTCTAATTGATAGCAGAAAAAGAAACCATTACCCAGTGAGATCACCGTTTAAATTTCTGCATTTATGAAGCACTGTCACCGAAGCATGAGCTGTAAAGCATGATTGCACTTTTACAGGCAATCATCCTATATATATTAATGTTTTAATTGTAGATGGGGCCCATGCCACCAATTATAATAAAAAGTGCAAATAAATTAATTAAATATAATATTCAGGCTGAAGCCCTCGGGCCCCATATTCATTCTGTACAGTCTTCGCAAGGACAGCCTCCACAAACACATACAAACAAAGGCACATTAACACAAAGAATAAAACGACCTCAGTTGACAGTGACCGTGACAAATGTAGTCAGCGAATCGTTTAATTACACTAACATTCTGTTTGTGAACCAGTTTGAGCATACAAGTTTGTTTATAACAAGAAGTTGTTCGATAGATCGCCAATTCCAAAGCACTGCCATATGGGCATACTGAATGCACACACAAGGCATGTGAAATCCACTCTTGCAGTGGAAAAGTGAAGGCATTTTCCATTGAAACAAGCATTTGCTCTTCTAATAAATTATAATAAAACTGCTTATGTTTTGCATCACCTACATTAACTTCTGGGTTAATGTAGGTGATGCAAAACATAATCAGGAAGTGATGTTTGAAGCACCTACAAAATGTCCAAAATTCGGCCGCTCGACTTAACAGGAACCAAAATAGATCCCATATTACACCAATTCTATCCACTCTGCGCAGGCTCCCAACAACATTCAGAATTTAATTCAAATTACATTCAAAGCCCTGCGCTGATCTTCTGCACCCATACAAAACAATCACTCAGGTCAGCTGACAAAAAGCTTCTCACTATCCCGATCACCCATTACAAAACACAGGGTGACCCTGACCCCAAACTGTGGAATCCTTGTCCTTTAGCACTGTGCTCACTAGGATCCACAGAGTTTTTTATGAAGCAGTTGAAAACCTTTTTATTTACACAGGCTTTTCTTAACTCTTAATAAACACTTAGCATAGTTTTACATTTTCATTTGTGGCCCAACTGTATTGTTGGTTCCCTCTCACTGTTATTTATTTTACATTGTTTACATTTTTGTGCATCTTTCTTTGTATCCATCGTGTTTATGTTTTAATGTAAAGCGCTTTGTGATTTTATATCTGTGAAAAGCGCTATATATATAAACTTACTTACTTAAACCTAAACCACGTAGGGTACGTGGTTTAGGTTTCCGTAGCTAACAGTACGACACTGATTGGCCACACACTAGGTTTACCGGCATGAAACACAATTTACAAGCTCTCCAGACCGATTCTCAAAGTCAACCTGAAGCTCGTGACATCAGGATGGCCTTGCAAGGCTACTGAGATGCATCCGCAGGAGAAAATAAGTAGGCTATACACGGAGCATGTTGCACAAGATGAAGAGTACTCATATTTTATATATTTACAATGTATCATTTTGCCTAAAGTGTTAGTGTTCTTTTGTCCCAAATTAATTGTGTAATTTCCTTGATGGAGCTGCAGCTGGGTCTCAATCAACAGAGAGTTCTGTAGCCAGATGCCTCTCGCACACTGTCATTCATAAACATACATTTAACGGGCTGTTTTATGAACAAATGCCGTCTCCTCTTAATGTGAATGTAGTGTAAATAAAAATTACTCTATTTGTTGGCAAATAAAAAAATTACATTGTGCATCATGCTTTTGAGTAACACCTTTTACCTCATCCAACAGACATTTTACTGAGAAACAAACATCGTATTCGGAATCAATTTATTATTTTACTGCACTTAATAGTATTATCCAACTGAACAAAAATGTTAACGGAATGAATTACCATTTAACATTGTTGTTTATTAAATAGCACAAGTGCATCCTTTATTTCAGCAGCTCAGTTAGCCTAGATGCAATTGGACATTAATTGCAATAGACATATTCTGTAATGCAATCAAAGAAAATGTCTTATGCAACAGCGATATCTCATTGTGTATTTGCACATGAAATAGTGGACTAGCTTGATCAATGCGTGTGCATTTCTTAACTAAGCCCATCTATTCTTGTAGAGTGACATTAGCCTCCATTGGGCTAAGCACCTGCTGGGTGGATGACATAGCCTAGGGCCACCTCTTAATGACATGGGAGCCCATGGCACATGCATGACGCCTAGGGTGCAGCTGTATGGAAAATGGATGGGCTGGGAGAAAGAAGAGGTCTTTTTGGCAGAATCATCAGGTTCCACTGCACGTGGAACCCTGCAGACAGATGTGCTGGGGAGCAGATTTTAAAAAGTGGGGGCATCTGGACATGGCATGGAGCAGGGCACAAGGGGAGATGTGTTGCTCACAGTTAGTCCAATTGAGGGGTCGCAAATCACCACAGCACTGAATCACACACGTCTCTATTATCACGGACAACGGACAAGTGTATTTTGTAGAGAAATATTGGTCCTGTACTTCAAACAGCCTTCTTCCTGCATCAGCTTTGGTGTTGCAACCTATTCCTTTCACTGGGACTCCCAATGGTATTTAAAGGCTTTTTATTTCGTATTTCCCCCCCCCCCTTCCCCATCCAACAATTTTGACAATCTGCAGTTCTTAATGTTTTATTCCATATTGATATTCCCCTTTAATATGGCTCTGCGTTTTACATATTATTAATTAATTAGATATCAGGTCACAACCTCTCTGTACCCTATTTATTTAAGTGCGATGTCCATTATTACCTTTGATCATAGCAACACAAAACCAATCATATTCAACCCATCACATAGCAGAAATACATTTTTTCTTTGGCCCAGCAACAGTAAAGTAGGTTCACTTAATCTGCCAAAAGGCACAATTAATTTTAGCAGGTGGGTTCTAAAGTATAATCAATTAAATTGTCTTTAATTCAATGTACATATACCTGCCCTAAGAATACAGTTAAAATAACACATTAAGGCCAATCTTAACAATTCTCAGCCCCGTATGGAACTTAACACGAGCAGCCGTTAAGAGTTGTCATATAAAACTGGTACAGTTTTGAATGTGACACCATGCAATGTCAGAGGCAAGAAGTATTTCATATCAAAAGTCATCATATATAGTACAGCATGTGTTCGCCATAGTGTAACTGTCTACTGTGAAAGATGTTCAATATTGAAGACAAGATTTTCCAGATATTTCTGTACACAAAGCTCGTATCTTTCAAGACCTGCATACAGATGTGTGTATTCAAGCACAGATGCACACAGAAATTAACTACTGTAGTGTTTGTGTTGAATTTGTCCCACACCTCAGTGTAACTAAACGGCATCTCCTAGAGGCCATAATGAGCACTGCATAATGGCATCAACTTTTTTGAGCTACATACTTTATAGCGTCCACTGACCAGTACCAGTATTTGCCTCAACTGAAAAGAAATGTATTTGTATTGCATTACAATTCCTACCATATACATCCCTGTGTTTACCAATGTGACTACATTTGATCACAAACACCAAATCCATCTTTTGTGAGATGGTGAGCTGCTCGTCTTTATATTTGCGTGGAGCTTAAATGTCCTGTGTTTGTCTACATATTCAGCTCCACTGCGATCTCTGCTGCTTGCTCTCCTACAAGGACTGCGGTCACGAGACACGGCCCACCAGGCACAGCAGCTAGGGCTCGTAAAGAGCCTTGTAGAGCATCTTTGACAAATGACCGCTCGTTTGTATATGTAAAAGCAAACTAAAAACTAAACTAAAAGAATAAAATAAAACACCAGATATCTGAGTTGTTAAATCAAATGTAATACAAGCAGCATTATTTATTTGGGGCCTACTTTTATTTGCCCAGACAGGTCGCAACCCTGGCTAATGCTGGAGACCCAGCAACTAAGACCAGGCTTTTATTTCAGCATTTACTCTATTGCAGGTCATTTGGTGGTACTGGCGGATACTTTCAGAAGGCTAGAGAGGAAGCAAATAAATCACCTTTTTAACAGGTACATTGTTTCTAGCAACAGTGGAGTTGGACTCACGTCCTGGAACAGTCGTTTGTCCTGCGCCAGCCGCTTGGACGACAGGGTCTTGGTGACGTGATAGAAGGTGAGCAGTGCACGGTGCTGCTGAAGCCCATCTTGGCCCTTCACGGACTCCAACAGGATGGGAATGAGCTCCGGCCACTGCCTGGGGCAGTCTAGACGAGCCACTTTGGCTATCAGCACCGCAATCTGGGTAGCGATCTGGACGGAAAAACAAAATAATAAATATACACACATACAAATTACTTGAGCTGAAATGTAAAATCTTCCAATCTTCCATAGGTGCGGGGGCCATAATATAAACTACAGCTACTACTAGCTGTTCTATTTCTGGTAGGAAAAATATATTTTGTTTGATTTGTGACAGTTTTCTTGACGTGATTATTTGTATTGGAGAAATTCTGCACAGCTGACTTTATCATACACGCACGGCTACATCCTACATGCATCTCCAGTCTGAAGCATCCCCACACAAATGTAGTCATTGTTTTGCCCACAAATGCACAAGCCTCAAATCTTTCAGCGAATAGATTAAAGGAAACCTTTTAAAGGCAAAAGGTAACGCACTTCAGAATAATGGGACACCGGCTCATAGCACACTTTTCCACAGGAGCCATGACGAGACAAGGCAAAACAACAAACCACAGCACTCTGGCGTGAGGAATAGATCTGTCACACTGCTTTTATTCAGAAAGGAAAGAAATGGGCCATTTCTGTACTGCGGTGACATAACCCTGAAAAGCATAATGTAGTGTGTGTGTGTGTGTGTTATTTACAGGTTTGTGCAGCAACTGATGTGCCACAGAGCAGCCACATAAAATATGTAGGGCCCTATGAAATCCATTGCATCTTTTCCAAAATTCCATTAATTATTTTCTATTTTTAGTTTAATTTGTTTCTGGGTAATCAAAATTACTTAATGGGTAATCAAATCACAAAAAAAAAAAAACAAGCATGTTTATTTCATGAAAATGTTTTCATAACAAAAACTCCACAGCATGCTTCAGAGCATGGATTAATGGGAACATAACATTTTAAAACAACAGAATGTCCCAATTTGTTTCAAACTGAACCTTAGTACCTGTCCGGGAACCATCACCTTATCGTGGTGGAGAGGTTTGTGTGTCCCTATGATCCTATGAACTGTGTTGTCTGGAGCCTTGTGCTCCTGGTAAGGTTTTCCAAGAGGTCTTAGGGGAGGGGCCAGACTAAGAATGGTTCAAAAGACCCTTCATGAAAAATGAATAAAGAGGAGAAGTTACCCTACCCTACTCGCTATCCCCACACCCGCCCGGCGCCTTAAACTCTAGGCAACTCCAAAGTCCCCGGCTGAGCGCTGCTACGTTGGACTTTACCCCAGTAGACGAGAGGGTCGCCTACCTGCGCCTACGGGTTGTGAGGGGGAACATTCTGACCATTGTCAGTGCATATGCACCGAAGAGCAGTTCGGAGTATTTGGCCTTCTTGGAGACCCTGAATGGAGTCCTGGGCTCCAGTAGGTGACTCCATAGTTCTACTGAGAGACTTCAAGGCAATGATGGAGATAACTGGAGAGGAGTGATTGGGAGGAACGGCCTCACTAAACTATATCAGAGCGGGCGTTTGTTGTTAAGACTTCTGTGCTAGTCATGGACTGTCTATAACAAACACCATGTTAGAACATAAGGATGCTCATAAGTGTAAGTGGTACCAGAGCACCCTAGGCCGAAGGTCGATAAACTATTTTATCATCGTATGATAATATCATCTGATCTAAGGCCGCATGTTTTGGACACTAGGGTTAAGAGACGGGCAGAGGTGTAAACTGATCACCATCTGATGGTGAGTTAGATCAAGGGGTGGGGGAAGACTCTATACACATCTGGTAAAACCCAAACGAGTAATGCGGGTGAACTGGAAACTGCTTTGAAAGAGGCAAAACAGCGGATGTGGGAGATGTTCGGAGAAGACATAGAGAAGGACTTTTGGTCGGCACCAAGGTGTTTTTGGAAAATCATCCGCCACCAGGAGGCGGAAACAGGGAACCATTCAAGCTGTGTACAGCAAGGATTGACATTGTTGACATCAACTGAGGAGGTATTTGGGCTGTGGAAGGAACACTTTTAGGAACTCCTGAATCCAACTAACAAGCCCTCTATGGTAGAGGCAGAGCTTGAGGCTGATGAAAGATTATTGTCAATTGGGGGATGGTGTCTGCCAGGGCTGCATTGTCACCAATCCTTTTTGTGATTTTAATGGGAAGAATGTCATGGTGAGGAGGGGTTGCGGATCGGTGGCCTGGGTATCTTATCGCTGCTTTTTGTGGATGATGTGGTCCTGATGGCATAATCGGTCCGTGACCTCCAGGACTCACTGGATCAATTGGCAGCCGAGTGTGAAGTAGCTGGGAAGAGGATTAGCACTGCTAAATCTGAGGCCATGGTTCTCAGCAGGAAACCGATGTGGGCCTAACTGAGCAGGAAGGCAAAGCTCTCGATCTACCGGGCAATTTTCCCGGTAGATCGAGAGCACGCTTCATGATCTATGGTCATGAAGGGTGTGTCGAGATGGAAAGTATGAGATCACGGGTAAAAGCGGCCGAAATATTTTCTCTTAGGAGGGTGGTGGCCGTTTCCCTTAGAGATAGGGTGAGAAGCTCGGCCATCCGTGAGGAACTCTGAGTAGAGTCGCTGCTCTTTTGCGTCGAAAGGAGCCAGTTGAGATGGTACGGGTATCCGGTAAGGATGCCTACTGGGTGCCTCCCTAGGGAGTTGTTCCAGGTACGTCCAGCTGGGAGAAGGCCTTGAGGAAGACCCAGGACTAGGAGGAGAGATTATATTTCCACATTGACCCGAGAACACCTCAGGATCCCCCAGTCAGAGCTGGTTAATGTGGCTCCGGACAGAGAAGTTTGGGATCCCCTGCTGGAGCTGCTGCACTACGGATAAGCAGATGAGGATGTTTGGATGGATGGATGAACCTTACTGAGCCTCATTACCATCTATGAGAGACATCTCCATATGATGGTCATCCTTTTGGTGTTCAGCTCGTGATGAAGGTCCATTGTCTGTCTTCTGTCAACAGAGCTGACCAGGAAGTATACTGTATATAGGTTACTTCCACCTCTGCAACCCTGGGAAATCTTCCACTCTCACCCTTCCAGTAATCAGTAAGCTTTGCAGGTGGGAAGGCCTCATTTGATGCACTGTACTGATAGGCAGTCCACACTTCACTGCGCTCTGCAGATAGGTTTGACAATTATTTCAGAGCTGTGTATCTCCCAGTTTGCTTTTCCATGGCAGGTGCCTATCTGGGATCAAACACCCTGACGGCTTGTAAATTGCTTTGGCAAAATGAGCAGCTCAGTGCTTAGAGAACTTGGCAAAGGCCAGGTGAAGTGAAAGTGGTAATGCACGTTCCTCTTCTGTCACATTGCCATGATTTCCAGGAACTCTCCAGGAGATATTAGTTGACATGAAACAAAACCAGCGTTATTTGCAGTTCAATTAACCACTAGCTCCTTAAACCCTCCATTATGTTGTATTTTGCATACAACATAATGGAGGGTTTAAGGATTTAAGTTTACTATAGCGTTTAAGTTTATACACTGTTGTATAGTGGTATATTTCCTCCAGGATCTTCAGAGCTGTGACCACTTTAGCTTAAGTTAGAGGGACGTTCAGCTTTTCCTCAGTTTCAAGCAGGTTGGGGATGTTAATGACCTGGAAGAACTCTTTGTAGAGTAAAGATGTCCTGCAAGGAATCTCAACGCCTCAAACCAGCTGTTCCATCTGGTATTTTCTGCTTCAAGGAGCCTCTTCCCCTCGTTAAGAGGAAGGCCACCCATCTTTTTTTTTCCCGTGGCTGGCTTCTTGAAGAAGGCAGACTTCACCCAGCTCACCAGTATGGCAGCTTCACTAAACTACATGTAGTGTTGCAACCAGACTGATGATATGGGACAGGTAAGTTACATGCCCGCTGTTGAGCATGACACCATTCAGGACTTTTTTGTATGCTTTTAGACAGCAGCATGCATTATCTGTGACAATGGCCTATAACATCATTGGGGTTCATGTGATAATTGTGTAAGGATCACAACATTTCCTACAAAAATGTGGAGTAGGTGTAGCTGTCCATGAAGATAACATCTGTCAAATAGTACTGGTCAACAACTATTTATGAAAATTAGTTTTAAGCAGAAATGTTTTTTCCTTCTTATAATTAATTCTATAATTACGTTATGTTTGAATAAATGTATTGCATTTACTGTAATTATCCCTAATTGTGAGCACAATTGTTATTGAACATAGCAGTAGGCTTATTTGTTTTAACTCTCCAATCAATATATTCAGAACGTGGCAGTCTTGATTGTCGTTTCATCAACAATAGACAATAGACCCACAATTACTTCCGTTGGATGTTGTTGGGCACAACCTCTATATATTTTGGTATAAAGACCTGAGCAAAGTGTGTCTGGCAAAGGCTTGACTCATCTTTGCAAGCCCGTCAACTGTATGTTGACAAAACAGTTGTCGATTCATTTGAAAAAAAATCCAGGAAACTCGTCTGCCCTAGTTTTTTTTTTGTTTTGACTGTTTTCAGTAGTATACATTAGCTTTGACATGCTGCTTTTTCCATAAAGTTGTTTGTTTAAACAAATATTTTTGCAAAGTTCTTTTGTCATAAATCGTTTTTTGTGTCATAGGTCTTACATATGATATGCCTGGAGTTATTTGGGACAGTGGTTACTGATGACCACTGGCATTACAAACCTGGTTGACAGGCTCATTGAAGTTAGTGATGAGGCCAGCACGCAATGACGTCTTCTCCTCTTCTGATAAAGCACTATGAACATATAATTGACATGAAGTGGTGAGATATATAATCAATAACTTTTAATAACAATTTCAACAAAGAAAATAAGAAACAAAAATACATAAATACAGTGAGTGAATGGCACAGAAAGACATATATATACACCACACAGCATCTGATTCTTATTCCATTCTACATTAATTTCATATTCCACTTGAAAAGGTGGCAATGGAAGCTTTACAAAGACCGGGAGTCTGCAGTATTAATATGGTGCTATGGTCCACCGATACCTTCTACTTTGAATCCATTTTCACCCCCTTAGGCCCACACACTTTAAAGAAGAAAAATATATAGAAGCAGAGTATATGTCATGCTCTGCCCCTGAACAATGCTCAGCGGTACAGGGCTGCAAAGCTCTGCACCGAGTCCTCATTTGGTGAGAAATTAAAAGTAACGCATTCTTTTTAGAATGGAGAGATGAGCAATAAGCAATGAAAGAAAGACAGGTGACATTTAGCCCACATTACAATTGGCAAAGGCAAAGTTATACAACGCCCAGTCACCTTCAACTATAGCTACATCTGCAGGAGAAAGTGAGACAGGTAAATAAAACAGCAGGAGATTAATCACCACATGACCATGAGGTATGTTGGGGAAATTATCGGAGTGAATTATGGAACAAAAATGGACCATGTTTATATCTTGCCCTTGGGTGTCAGAGAGAGTGATGTAAGCAACAAACAGTGAAAGATTAAATACAAAGTGGGCATAGTAGAAATGATGTGACATTTCTAGTTGTGACTTGCTGACCAAGCACTGCTAATTTAATCATATACAATGGTTCACATAATTAGCTGAATGTAATACATAATTAGAAGGGTATTAATTAGATTAACATAAGACTTTGCATTAACCAATGTGATCAATAAACAACTCTGCATAAGGTGTACTGAAATGTTTGTAAACAGGCTGAGGCTACAATTGCCGGCCTGTATATTAGGATGCCAATAGCATCCCTTCAGCCCCTGAGCTCTGGCTCAAATCAATTGTCCAGAGATAATCTAATTGAACACCATAACAAAACGCCTGTGGACACAGGAAAACAACATAATTAACTATTGCACACAAAAAAGAAATTGTCTCTTTAAAAAAAAGTTACTGTGGAAGGAAAGACAAGATAGCAATAACGTGAAGTGGCCAAATCATGTCTGGGGTGCTGCGGCGCCTATTTCCTTTGGGGGCAAATGTTTAATTCAAGACCAACACTTATAAGAACCAGTTGGTCATCTACTCAAGTACATATAGTACAGCCCTTAAAGTTAAAATAACCTCAAACAAACTGACATACAAATGAGAAAGTGATTATGAAATCAAAAGAGCAATTTCAGATGAACTATAAACTGCACAACAAGGCCAAAAAATTGCAATGGCAGGTAAATAATATTTGAAAATGAGAACAAATGAAGGTCAGTTAAAGTTAACAAGTTAAATTAAAAGAAAATATGTAAGGTGGAGCAGGCAATAAGTAGAGATGAAAATCAATGAAATAAAAAAGTATTGTAAAGGCATCACTAAAATTATAGAGTAGGAGAAAAATATCTCAAAGCACTTACTGAGGGGCAACTCTCCTCCAGTATCTGTCAATGCCATTTTTGAAGTAAAGCACCGCCAGCCATCTCACATTCACGTCCAGCGTGTGGTTGTTGAAGATATTCTACAAACAGCAACACATTTGGCTTAGCTATCATAACACCGTTGACATTTACCGTAATGTTAAGGACAATAATGACACTGTGTGAATTGAATGAGCTGAAAAGCCTGCCTATGGATGTTATCACTAGGGTTGGGTACCGTTCACATTTGAATCAATACCGGTGCCGGTCCAATACCTCAAATTCAGTACCGGTACCTTTTTCGGTACTTTACTCTCTGTAATAATATTAATTTAATAAATAAAATGTAATGTTGCTCAGGAGAAAAAATTGCCTGACTGACTCTTTACAAACATCGTGTTTTAGGAGTTCTGCTTTAGCCTACAGCCTAATGTAAGCATTATTGAACTGTGCCTCCCTCAGGTTTCTTGAACG
>JAODLL010036823.1:1503-21949 GCA_026546735.1 Forbesichthys agassizii
GACAGCACACTTCATAATGCTTCTTGCTTCCTTTTTTCTATCTATCTATCTATCTATCTATCTATCTATCTATCTATTCCTTAGGGTCTGTTTCCTATAACTTGAGCAATGGGCTTGCCCCTCCTCAATTTTATTTTACACAGACCACTGTATTTCTCTCTAACCACCCCTCTCCTTCCCCTGGACCCCCCTCCCTTTCTCTCTCACTTCTTTTTCCTGAACTTCCTTTGCGTAATTTTATCTGAGCGTTTTTTTGCGAACGGGCAGCATAGCAGGAAGGAAGGCTGACCTGATAACCACTGAGTTTGTGAGTGACTCAGGTCCGGTGATAGTTGTGCCCATGGGGAGCCTGAGTTTCCTACCTCTGTGGAATGCCACAAACATCCATCCCTTCTCTAGATAACTGGAATGCAGTGTACACCACCCTCAAAAAGGTGTTGTAGTATGATTTTTTTTTATTAAGGTTGCTGAATTGGCAGATCCCTTATTTTTATTGCACACTTCCTTTTTATTACTCTAATGCATAAATTAATGGCACCCCCTATAATGTATTATGTAGTATGGTAAAATTATAATTGCTATTATTATTAGTATTATTAACCTATTGCTGAGGATTTCAACATCTCTGACGCTTACTTTAGTGGTTTCACCACAATATGTCCAAGATAAAAAACAATTAGGGTTAAATTCCATAACATTTTTTAATTGTGATTATCACATGCTTTACCTACACTGTAAAAAGAAATGGAGTAAAAAAACACATTCTGGCTGCAGCGGCACCAGAAAATGACCATACAGGAAATTACCGTAATATTAAAAAATATATTAAATTGTAAAGAAACGGAAACATATATAAAAAATGTATAAAAAATAAAAGAAAATACTTTTTTTTTTAATCAAGAACATACTGTATTAAAAAGATAAAAAACTGTAAAAAAAAAAAAAAACGCAATTCTCTGTACCATTAACACATTTTTCTATATTTTTACAATAAAAATATTTGTAATTCCTTTTAAAAATGCAGTCTTAGCCCTTCAAAAAAAATGAATATTTACTTTTATAAATGTTTAAGTAAAGATAACTACTGTTATTATATTAAAGCATAAATGTAAGACCATTCACATATAAGAGATAACCCACATTCATTTATACAGCTTTTCAAAAGCTATTTATGTAAATCTCCACCCAGGACCAGGACCGCAGACTCAAAAATGACACCACCAACAAAGACATAAATATCAAATGTGATGGGGAGTCATAATGACATGCACCTGCAAGGCTGCAGCAAAATATTTGGATGTGTGACTTGTGAATCTCTACTACTCTTGAGCTGGTTCTCCCTCATGATTTTGCACAAAATGCAGAAGCCACACCCCTGTTGTGGCCCGTGATTGGCCACTCAGTCATCCGTTTAAAAGGGACATATATTTTTTTTTAGAGATAGTTGTGTTAAATTGTCATTTAAAAGCAGTTAAAACAGATATTTAATGTATTCAATTTCCATCCATCTTCTACCGCTTATCCGGAGTCGGGTGACGGGCAGCAGCTTCACCAAGGGACCCCACACTTCCCTTTCCCGAGCCACATTAGCAAGCTCTGACAGGAGAATTCCGAGACGTTCCCAGGCCAGTGTGGAGATATAATCTCGCCACCTGGTCCTGGGTTTTCCCGAGGCCTCCTCCCAGCAAGACGTGCCTGGAACACCTCCCAAAGGAGGTGTGCAGGGGGCATTCTTACTAGATGCCCATACCACCTCAACTGGCTCCTTTCGATGCAAAGGAGCAGCGGCTCTACTCCGAGTTCCTTACAGATAGCTGAGCTTCTCACCCTATCTCTAAGGGAGATGCCAGCCACCCTTCTGAGAAAACACATTTCGGCCGCTTGTACCCGTGATCATGTTCTTTCGGTCATGACCCACAGGGCAGTATGGTCTAGTGGTCTGGGTGTTGGACTTCCAGCTGGAAGGTTGTGGGTTCAAACCCCTGTGCTGACCTACCTGTAGGCATCCTTGAGCAAGAAGACCCCTAACCCCTAACTGCTCCTCGTGGTTGGTTGCACCCTGCATGGCAGCAATCACCATGTGTGTGTGACTGTCAGGCAAAATACTGTATAGTGCTTTGGATAAAAGCGCTATATAAATGTGCCCATTTACCAGTCTTCATGACCATAGGAATGAAAATTGCCTGGAAGATAAAGAGCTTTGCCTTCCGGCTCTCTTTTCGTCACAACAGTGCGGTAAAGTGATCGCAATACCGCTCCCGCTGCTCCAATTCTCAGGCTAATCACCCGCTCCAATGTCCTCATTTGAACACTCGTGAACAAGACCCTGAGCTACTCCTACACTTAAGGGGTAAGGACTACCCGGGTCCCTACCTACTCCATCGGTTTCCTGCTGAGGACCAGGGCCTCAGATTTAGCAGTAGTAATTCTCATCCCAGCCGCTTCACACTCGATCACCGATCTAGTGAGTGCTGGAGGTCACAGACCGATGATATTTTTTTAAAATCACATGACAAATTTAAATAAACTTGTAAATTAAATTAGATTTCCCTTCATTTTGAAATACATATAAAGAATAGTATAATTAATTGGGAAAAGCTGTAGAATTACATTGTAATTACAGTATATAAATACAAACATTTGCATAAAGCTGGCATATCTTGTTATATTGCTTCTATAAAAATGTAACACAAAAAAAACATTTAGGCAAAAATTTGAGCAGGTAAAAATAGTTGATTTGTTTATCGCAATGAATTACGTGAATCAAGTGTGCGAATATTCGCAATTAAATGTTTAATTTAAATTAAATGTAATTAAATTTAATTTAATTAAATTTAATCGATTAACAGCCCAAATATGTATTTATATAATAATAGATTTTGGGATCTATGTTTCTGTTCATAACCTCAAGAAATTTGGGGCGTGTGGCTTTTCAATAATCCCACCTACAATGGTGGTGAAAACTACCAATCAGGAAGTGATACTGTTTCTTCAACAAGCCTCGTCCCATTGATGTACCTTGACAAGTCTCCACAGTGTCCTGATCTTACCCAAGATGTTTCATGGCAGTGTCGCCAGTTGTTTAACTGATTTTCCAAATATCCAGAATCTCTAGGTTCTCCCGAGTACAACGCACTTGGTGAATTAATTGTCCCTTTAGAATTATATGAAAATCAATTTTTTAGTTACTCTCTCAAATTTTGTCTGATCTTCATGTAAATTGGTACAGATGCTATTTAGATAAATCGTTAAGTGGATGTTTTATTTTCAAAACTGTTAGCAACAGGCCTTTTAAAGTAGTCAATTAACCCTTGTGACAGGGAGTGGCAGTATCTTCGTGCCACATCAACCTACCTGGTGCTGTGGCCTCGAATCAGTCTAGGCCATTGATGCTTTCAGCTATTATTTCATGTTTTTTAAATTAGATTTGATCAAATATCCAATAATATTAGTATGTGTTGTTTACAGTATATCTATATATAGTATTTTTATTCTTTTTGTTATATTTTTATGCTACACAGTGTTTAAAAGTCATGTATTACTGTAGGCTAATACCCCCACCAAGGGGAGCATGGGAAACTATGAATCACTTCTGAAAAAATTGGAAAACCACTGCATACACTCATGAATGTGAAGTATAACACAGTCCCCCTCACATTTACAGAAAGCAAAATGCATTTGAGTGCTTGACAAACATACGTGCACGCGCATGCACACACGCAAGCGCAAACACACGCACACGCTCATTTTGGAAATGAGTGACAGATTCATTACTGGATTTCACAGCGTTCCCTAGAAGCCTACTACACTTTTCCCATTTAACACGGTTCTGGTCCAAAGGTTTTATCTTCTTTGGTTCCCTAAACAAGAAGAGAACCTATAAAACTATAGCCATACAAGCCACAGAGGTATGGAAACTTAGAGTAAGACAGGTTATAGTGTTGAACAGTGTCTTGTTAGACTAGAAGCCTGCACTGTGGTTCACAGTGGTGTTTGAGGTGGGAGGCTGTCCTAAGGGTGAGCGGGTATGAGGGTGGAGCCAGGCGTATGGAGGAGGCAGGTATTTAGCCTGTTGTTGGAATCTGGTTCATACTGCTGTTAATTACAGAGCTGCCTCCCCTACCTGTCACAACAGCTGTCCCTGGCTTACCTGGGGATAGGCCTTGGTTCAACACACAAATCCCCAACCCACACCCAATACTGTAGCATGCATGGATGCAGTAAACTCCCTTCCCCGTATTTTGGGATTTGAGCTATGGCTTTATCCCACACAGTCCAGCATGCAGATCTGGTTTTAGACTCCCTCAGAAGATGTGCTTTTGTTTCTGGAAGCTGTTAATACATTTTTTACTTTAACAAGCTGTCTTAATTGAATCGTATAAGTGAGGGCAGGGCACTGCACAATAATTATGACACCACAACCAGTATGGTTTCTTGGGGGGAAGTGATTTAATTTCCTGTTTAACAAACACCTCTATAACCCCTAACCTACATTTACCTCATGTCGCATTTATTCCAACTAGCTATAGGTCCGTTAGCTTGGCTGCTTCTGTAATGAAATGTATTCTATGTACACTGGTTTGGCTCTGTTGTATTTCCCATATACTCCCATTAAAACATTTCAGCCAGCTCTGGGTGGGTCCAGTTAAATGTCATCTCATTTCCCTCTCCACCTCAGCCCAGATCATTTCAGTTTCACTTCACTATTATTAGACGTGAAACACTAGCACACACGCTGGCCCTGTGACATGTATGGTATTGTAAAATATGCAAACGGTTGAACCAGAGGCAACCTGGCGCCCAGGTATCGGACCAGGCCAGCTCAGGCCCACAGACTCCTCTGTCAGAGATAAATGACTGGAGCTGGGAGAAGAGTATCCTGGCTTTGGCAGGCTAGGACAGAGTAGGAGGTTTGGGCCTGAGCCAGACCCCAGGCTCCATTAACACACATACATATCTCCTGTTTCCCTGAACTGCCACCCTTCACACACACCTCCTTCCATACTCCTATTCACATGCCTGTCTTACACTCACATACAGTACATTCCTCCCTTACTCTCTCTGTCCATTTCACTTCTCTCTTTACACCCCTCTAGTCATATGGTGCTCTTGCCGTGAGTCTCTCCACACTACAGCATTGCCCTATGTGCATCTATGCACTTAGCTCTACTGAAGCCTGTCTGTGTTATTAATGTAATGCACTGTAAATAAATAGTAGTACATAGTATTGAATCCATCAAGCGGTGGTTCTGCTCATTGTCAGGTCTTTGGTTTTGGACAGTCTTGGGCATACATGCGCAGCATGACAGTGGACTCCTAAGCAGGAGACAAAAGAAACACCATCTGCAACTTTACAGCAGTTGGAATGGCTGTAATGTAAATTGTCTGTGGTTCAGGTAATTGGGTAACATTTACTTTACGATGCCGTTATTCCAGTGTATCAACCCATGTATTAACAAATGGAAAGAATTTTAAGTGCACAATAATACTTCATAAGTCCTAATGTATATTTGTGTAATGCTGCATGTAATAATATTCATACAAGTACTAATAGACGTTAGAATGTGTGCAAATGTATTGTGTAATGTAATGCAATAGGTAATTCCAAAAATGAGTTCCAAAATACTTGGTTTGGCATAACTGGTTATAGTGTAATACAATCATTGCAAAGGTAAAATCACGCAGTTACCAATCAGGTCATATTATCATACATTGGGGTTTAGGATGTCAGATCTTATCAGTTTCCACCTACCCTTTTTTTAATGTTTTGAAATACATAAAATTTGAGGAACATTTTTATGTATTGTGTCATCTTAAAGTAAAATACATTGTGGACATGTGGAAGAAAGGAAGTGTATGTGGAGAAGAAACTACAGTACCTTGAGACCTTTGGAGCAAACTGCCTCACGTACATTTATAAAAATTAACACTGTACATAGAATCCAAAATGTCTGTCATAACAAATTAACCGCAAGAAGGTACCGGGGTTGTCCTGGTCTTTCTGTGTGGAGTTTGCATGTTCTCCCCGTGTCTGCGTGGGTTTCCTCCGGGCGCACCGGTTTTCTTCACTGTCCAAAAAAACATGTTAGGTTAACTCTCTCCTGTCAGTGCCATTGACCAGAGACACTGGCCTCTACCTGGAGGTGGGCAGCAGCTGCCCACTGCTCCCTTGAGGGATGGGTTAAATGCAGAGAGCACATCTTGCTACATGTATGTGACAATAAAAGCACCTTTAAATATATTTAGCAGCCATCTGTATATAACATAGTGTTTGGATCCAAAGAGATCACATACGCTTTTTTTAAAGGGAAATTGCGATTGTATTACAGCACCTCTTGCTTATTCGGAGGACAACTTACAAGTATATGTTGAAACAATTGGTTGAAACCAGGAGTATAGGCTAATCTACATGGTGTAAGTTTCTCCTGTACTATAGGGTCTCCTCTAGTTTTGTGAGTAATCAGGTCACTATAGCGAGACTGAGAATGCAGCTTTAATGTCAGTGTCCTAAGAAATTAGCTTAATGTCCTCTTTCCAATGTCCCCTCGCAATTTCTGAGGAATATGTAGCCAATAAATGAATTTAATACTTAAAGACTAATTATAACTAATATAATGTATCTGCTCATTCAACAGTTTTTCCAAAGGAGAGAGTCTGAATTGATTATCTTTCACAAACACCTGTCCTTACATCACACAGGTTTCACAACAAACAGCACCAACCAGGTCTACACCATGTTATTTAACATCACAGAGATGAAGCAGCAAGTGGGCAACTATCAGCTGCTGACCAGCGCCGAAATCAACCTGCTCATCAAGGAAGTCAGGGTGTCAGGCTCAGAGCAGAGGGTGGAGCTGTATGAGGGCCAGGGGAACCAAGCGCGCTATCTTGCCTCTCGCTTCATCTCCAAACAGTTGAACAACAAGTTGCTCTCCTTCGATGTCACTGGGACTCTGCATAACTGGCTCAAGGGACAACGTGAGTTAGTTAGTTAGTTAGTTAGTTAGTTAGTTAGTTAGTTAGTTAGTTAGTTAGTTAGTTAGGTTGTTTGTTTGTATATATGTATAGACCAATGGCTCTCCTTCGATGTCACTAGGACTATGCAGAACTTGCTCAAGGGAAAAAGTGAGTTTGTTAGTATTTTTCTTTCTTTCTTTCTTTCTTTCTTTCTTTCTTTCTTTCTTTCTTTCTTTATTAGATTAAATTGTGTAGTACTGTAAACAAGTATTCTATTATTAAGTATTATAGTAGTTGTAGGAGCCATACGTATAGTAGGTTTACAATTAACAATAACTGGTAGGCCACATAGTGTCTTCTGATCATTATTTCACTGTGGGTTTAATATGTTCTATGACCTGTGTCATAGATCAACAACAACGTTCATGTCACATATGACATCAACTAGTGCATTTGGGAAAAAAAGTATGTCCTCCAGACAAGTGTGTTAAAATGTTTCCTCATTTTGGATATGTGTGTATGCCTTCTTGACCAGAGGACGAACAGGCTTTCCAGCTGAAGCTCTACTGTAAGTGTGGGGAGACAAATACAGACAGCATGTTCAATTTTGAAATCTCTGGGATAGTGATTAAGAGGGGAGACACTCAAGGTCTGGCTGAGAAGATGCCAAAGCCATTTATCCTAGCCATGTCTATCCCTCAAAACAACACCAGCCAGCTCACATCACGCAAGAAACGCTCCACGGAAACAGAGGAGGCCTGTACAGAGTAAGCAACAATATGGGACTGAGTTTGTTTAGGAATTTAGTTTACCTGAAACATTGTATTTTATTATACATTCCTGTAAAATAATTCAATACAAAATACTAGCCTAATATTCATCAATATACAATTGACATATTTGAGAAAATTAACAATAAATTATGGTTTATTTTATACTTTCAATAGTATTTTCTGTCAATCTACTCCGATCAGTCCTTTTTGAAATATGTTGCTCATCTTTCATTCAGCCAGACAGAAGGTTGCTGTGTGAGGAAACTGTACATTGACTTCAGAAAAGATCTGGGATGGAAATGGATACACCATCCTAAGGGTTACCATGCCAACTACTGCATGGGGTCATGTACCTACATCTGGAATGCAGAAAATAAATATTCCCAGGTACAATTTTGCTTTGATATACAATCCTTGTGTTTTGTTGAACATATGCCGTAGGGTAAAAACCTCATATCTCTCACTACATAACTCACTTAATACAATGCTTGGGTTTCATTGAATGGACAATCTATGACCATAGATTTACCAACACCAGTGTACAATGCCCTGTTCAATTCCACTATCTTTTAATGAAATTCTATTTAGTTTAACATCATGTAAATCTTTCATGTATATCTTCTGGAAATAAATTATGTATGATAAATTCTGTACAATACTGAGAAGTTATGGAGACGTGAGATTTTCATCTGACAGTGATGGTATGCAGATCTGGCAGGTTTAAATAGCGGAGGGATTGGAGGAACCCCCCCCACACACACACACACACACACACACACACACACGCGCACACGTACATACACACCCAACCAGTATTATGGTGCTCACTGTACCATGCTGGGACCTCTCCACTATGTTAGAGTGCATGCAAGGCTAGGCTGCAGTGTTGCAGCGCAGTGTGAATCAGCAACACCCTCTCTGTTTCTCTGTCTCTCTTTAGACCTTGTCTGTGATAATTGCCTTGGCAGGGGTCATAGCGATGATGCATCTTAAATATAAGCCTGCTGTCCTTTAACGCTCCCGTACTTCATCGCTTACAGATCTTGGCGCTATACAAACACCACAACCCAGGAGCCTCTGCTCAGCCTTGCTGTGTACCCCAAACCCTGGATCCACTGCCAATCATTTACTATGTGGGCAGGCAACACAAGGTAGCTACACCACATATTCACATTCATGTTGAGATGACATGTACTGAGGGCAACAGATATGTCACCATTTATTGATTCTGTAATATTCAAGTGTTATAATAACGTACAATATAACATTTGACATCACCGTTTTATCCGATACACATTTACATACTGTGAGCTCATCATTCCATTGGTATGGCTGATTCTTGGATTGTATCTTCTAGGTGGAGCAGCTGTCCAATATGATTGTGAAAACCTGCAAGTGCAGCTAGATGGAGAGCCGACACACTGCTTCAGCGTTGTCGCCCATCTGCACCCCACCCAATATGGACCAGTACTGTACAGAATAAGAACACAGAAGGTCCAGTAGGAGCAGAACCAAGAAATGAAAGAATACATCAGTTCAGCCTCTACATCATCTCTTTCTGCTAAGGCCAAGGCCTGCCTATCATGTGGCTTTCCGTGTTGTTGTTTTTTTATAGATATATAGATTATATTTTATTATGTGAATATATTCTTTTTCTAGCACAGGCCAATATTCTTTTTTAAATGAAATGTATTTATTTATTTGTTTAACAGAATGTCCGGTTTTACAATCTGTGGGCTATCTGAGGGAATTAGCTTGGATGGTTTCTAGTTGGAAACACACAAATAGGATGTGAACACATGTTGGACATCAAGGAGTGGAACACCTCCTATGGAAGGATCTTTGTACCTGATGTGATCTGACAAACATCTAATTGATGTTTGTCTGCCAGCTCATGTTATCAAGTGCCGTGCACACAGGTGCAAGATCCCAGGTCTGGGAATTGGTGGGGCTTTCCTGATTGGGCAGATGTTCTGCAGAGCAACACATAATGGACTTTTATTGAGGAAGATGGCAACACAGCCTACAGGGACAATACATGACCTAGGGGAAATCCCCAGAGAAGCTGGTGTATACAGTACCAACTGACAGCTTTTATGCAAGATGTTTGAACTTTCGCTAACTTTTGTTTTTGATTTGTTTTGCCACCCCACTTCCCTTCTTGCAATGTGTTTCTTGCAGTTGTGTTTGTGTTTGAATGTCAGCGTGTACTTGTAAAACCTCTAATGTTGTCAAAGCCATAAATGATATCAGTGGTTGTAGAGGGGTGACACTATGTTTTTCTCCCCTATGGTTTTACACCAAGCGTGTTGTTTTAGAAGGCTAGGATTGGGGATGTGGTTGTGGTGTTGGTTTAGCGCAGCGCTGTTCTATCGCCACACTTGACATTTGCCATTTCTCTTTTTTTATTACCATAGTAAATGAGGGACAGGTAATTGCCCTTTATTATAGGACACTGTTTTCAGTCATTTGTAGTGTAATGTTCTTTGCACAATTCAGCTCATTCAGTCTATATTTATGGATTACATTTTAACAATAAAACTAGTTTTATTTTTAAGGATTGAGTTTATCATGTTATAGATTGCACTTTTTTTGTTCTTTGTAAATATTTTATGTACTTAAATAATGAAATAAACAGTGTTGCTAAGTTAACACATAACAGTCATCCTTATTGCAAGCAGAAGCATTCTGAATGTTTTCCATTTGTCAGAGCGTTATAGGCGGGCGCTTGGGAATGCGTCAGTGCATGCTTTAGTGTTTGTGTGTGCATGGCGGGCAAGGTTTATGATTGGCCTGTCAATGTCAGGAGATCACTACCTGTGGAAAAGTGTTGTGTATGCCAGGTGTGTGTGTGTGTGTGTGGTCCATAGGTAAACATTAGACACCTGTCGGCCCAGACTACAGTGGTAGCTAAAAGATGCTCTCAAAGCTAATTGGGTTTCACATGTTAATGATCAGAATTCCCTGGCGCAGGCCCTGCATTATGGGATGCAGGGTTTTGTGTCTCTATAGCCCCCCATCCCTCTCACCACACCTCACAAACCACAGACAATCCCTACCCCTCTCCCTCAGCACTCAGGGAATTACTGGCAGCCTATGAGGCTGCATTGGGAATGATGGTTGCAGGTTCAGACCCGTTTGTAAGTCCCAGACTTATGGCTTGTGACTACATGGAAAATTAAACACGCATACTGTACACATGCACATGCAAACACTGAACCCACTGACACACAGCCAGGGCTCAAGCAGATCAATTTCAAATG
The DNA here is from genome assembly GCA_026546735.1 of Forbesichthys agassizii. Taxonomy (NCBI): domain Eukaryota; kingdom Metazoa; phylum Chordata; class Actinopteri; order Percopsiformes; family Amblyopsidae; genus Forbesichthys; species Forbesichthys agassizii. Next base: position 12,497 of record JAODLL010036823.1, read on the forward strand.
CCATTCATAAGCTGAATGATAGTTCTCTGGTATGTGCTAGCTTGTTCTAGTGGTGGTCATGTTCACCGGGGTTCTCCTTGGAACGCACAGGAATTTGGAAGGACTTGTATGTTATGTGTCCTGCAAAGGCAGATACATAGAATACAGTGAAACATGATCAGCATAATTACATCTCTCACCTCCCAAAATCATTTGGACAGATCTACTGCCAGCAGAGTGATGTTGGTGTACAAAATGTGCTTTAGCCTTTGCAGGGCCTGTGTAATGAATGTGTTTTCCCCCAAGACAACAGCATCATTATCAAACACAAAACACAAGTTGTGTTGGATGAGGCATGATCATTAAATCAATGTTTCTCCCCTTGTGAGGCCTTCCACCTGTTTGACTCTCCCTTTAAGGACAAAACATAGTGAGTGTTAATGTCAGGGACATAAATCAATCATGGTGTTAATGGGAGGGTCCCCGAGGCAAGATAAGCTATACTGTATAGGTTTGTGTTTCTTACCTATATTCAGTTCCCAGCAGCTGTTTCCTCTTGAGGCCTCATGCTCTTTATGACACACACACACACACACACACAAAAAAGAAACTGCAGAAGACACCTCATATAAAATACACACACTACATGCCACATACACACAGGAGTATGCTTACATGTACTAATTTATGAGCAGTGCTATATAGCTCTATGCATGTTGTAGCCTAGATGTGCATTAATTTGTCCAAAGGTTTGCTGCAGCAAAGGGAGAGATGCAGTTACAACTCTGCCTTGTTACCAGGTTGACATCCTTATGTCACCGTGGTAGAGTTGGCAAAAGTAATGCAAAAAATATTATATTTGAACAAAATACTACAGTATATTATAGGTAAAAGCTGACTTAAAGCCCACAGCCCAACGCAAAATGTTGTAGGCCTATTTTAATAAGTAATCTGACAACAAACTATTTTTCTCTTTGTTATTCTACCTCCAGCATCAATAAAACTGATATTAAATATGACTGATAAATAAGACACAAGAGAAGGTGGATACCTGCTGAAGTGTGTTATAGGTGTTACTACCACAATTCACATGCCAGATTATACGATTGTGAGTAACCAGAAAGCTGTCCTGTTAAGAGAGCGAATAGCTCATTCACTTTTGATACACTTTAATTGTATCCATGTGCTGTGCTTCTCGTTTGTCTATAAAAAGATGCTGAAGGCAGCACTGTTTCAAATCAAACTGCGTAACATATTTGCTTTTATAAGCAAACAATGTGTTGTGTTTATGTAAACGTGGTCTTGAAATAGCATTTGAGTTTTGCCTTATTAGAAGGCAATTGCAATTATACTGTATATGTCCACTGATCTTTTCCACAAATGCTCATTAAACAAGGGCCTGTAAAGAAGCCGGGTGTAACCTTAATAACATGCTCTGATGTCCTGCATGAGCTCCACCAGGCTCACAAACACACAGCTGCTACAACCCATTGTTGCTCCAGGTGCTACACACAAAACACCAAACCAAACACACACACACACACACACACACACACACACACACACATTACTAAACTCAAACGGACATGCACATGAATGTCGTGTGCCTGCACGCGGACACACACACATACACCCAGACCCACACACACACACGTTATACACTATTTGATCATTTGTTTATTATTATCTTAACTGTAAACTGTAGTCTCGCAGAGACAGCCTTTACTTACATAAAGTCTGGGACACAGCGTTGGCTAACTGCGTCAATACCCACCTACTTGACAGGAAAGGCATTTTGATTGACACGCACGATGACCAACTGGCCTACTTAACTCAATAATCAAACAGACGTTACAATTTACATGAGGGATTTGTTTGAAAACTAAATAACATGACTCTGGCTGTATACAGGTCAAAGAAAGCAGGTAAAAAGAAAGCACTGCGCTATCCTTGCACCAGAAATTACTGTACATGTGAGTGACAATGCTAACAGCCAAAGGAAAACAACAGTATCACTTCCTGAGTCCTGTGTTGAGCTTATAGGGGCCTATATGTATCAGACGTTCAGCACAGAGTTGCTTATGTGACGTAGTGCTAATGGACGGAAGAGTCGAGCCTGAGACTAAGTAAACAGTTGCATGCACACGCTTTAATTAGTTGCTCTGTAGAGTTTAACGACTTTAATAATACATGTGACTTAATAATACATACACATAAAATAAGTAGGTGTAGCACACTGAGCAATGTTGTTGTTACTCACTTCTCTACAAACACACATGCACACGTACAGGCGCTCACGCGCACACACAGATATTTGCTGTTTAGAATGTAATGACAATAAACCACATCAAATACAGTTATGGTTTTGTGTAGAAAAATGGGACACGTTCTCTTCCTTAAAACCATCTCTCTCTCTCTTTCTCTCTCTCTCTCTCTCTCTCTCTCTCTCTCTCTCTCTCTCTCTCTCTCTCTCTCTCTCTCTCTCTCTCTCTCGCTCCACACCTGCAATTCAAGATGCTATCGTGGATGGAGTCAGCCGACAACATCGCTTGTTGCTGTCATTCCCTATCGTGCTCCCCCCTCCCGCAGCTCCCTTTCTATATGCCCCCTACCAGACCGGGCAGCTGTTTGAAGACACTGCAGTGCTCGGCTCAAACAATCTGCCAAGCGGGGTATGAAAACAGATGGGTGCGAGTGAATGTGCGACGGGAGATGAAAGGCGAACAAAAGACCACACACACCTCACCAGGTCCTCAGAAGGCTGACAACACCTTTTCAACACGTGTTACACAGAAGTGAAATTCTTCATTCATTTACAAAATGTCTCCCTTCCACCACACGGTTTGTGTTTTGCCATCATATAATATAACCAGCAGCCGGTATGGAGGGTTATTGTTCTGTACGTGGGTCAAAGATGAAAACAAAGCCTAAAACCCCTTCAAAGTGAGAAACTACAAAGGTAAAGTATGACAAACAGCCGTGAGCGTATGTATGAGTGTGTAAGTCTGAATGTTGCAGTAAAGCATGCTTGGCCTTGACTCATTCGCCAAAGCGCAGTGACTTAGGAATGTTTTCTAAAAATGGAAAGGTACCAATTACATACTTGGATTGGATCTCACTCATGGTACCGCCCATTCATTTCCTCCACAGCTCTATACAGAATCACTCTTCCTATCCTTTCTCTCTCTCTCTCTCTCTCTCTCTCTCTCTCTCTCTAATTCTGTTCCCATCTGCTCCATTGTGTCACTGTGTCCCTCGACGCAGAGGCTGCCCTGCCCCTATAAACAGTCCCAATCTCCCTGGGTAATTATATGGGAGGACATTTGTTCCAGCTAGGGTTCAGGTAGGCAACCATGCATGTTTATAGGTGATCCACCAGTGGAGGAGGAACTGCCAAATTCTTAAACCTTACGGCACTTTATCGGCAGTGTACTTGAGTGTCACCTACAGAAGGTCCCCCACCCGACCAGGCGAGGGCTTGACCTCCTCACATGGGAGCCAAACACGTGCTGCTGGGGATAAACTGAGAAGGCGTGACTACTGACTCTAATTCAGAGAGGTGTGACGAGAACCACAAATCACACACTCCTATCACACTGACACAATAGAGGCCACAAAAATATCCTCCTTTAGAGTAACATGACTCTTCATAGGCAGGGGTTTTTGGAGTGTAGCATATAGGTATATGGTCTGTTTTGGATTAGCCCGCCGAGATCTGTGGCTTTCCCTGTCAGCGGAGCTCTTGGCTGTATTGATGGGTGCACAAGAGGTTATGACAGCAGAGAGCATGGCTCCACCGTTGCCTCTACACTGCGGGACATTAGGTCATCTCGCCCCCACTGCTCCTCTTCCCACTGGCCCCTGAATTCCCCAAAGAACAACACATTCCTCTTTTGCAGGCCCTCTGTTTATGACAGTCCATTCTTAGAAGCAGCATATATACATATGGGTGTACCGGTGTGCGTGTGTGATTATGAAATGTAGAAATATATCAGGGTGAGGTGGGACCCAATGTGTCCGTGTGGTTCTTTTGTGTAAGAGGCTCAGCTGACCAGGTACAATGAAAACATACATCTGTGTGACAGCTGTGAACCATCCAGGCAAAAAGGAATCTAGGCCAATTGAATTAAACAGTGAGGGAGAGTGTATGAGAGACATGGGTGGAGGAGAAAGCTGTGAGTCATCGTCAAACTTGGGACACATTTGAGATTGGACAAGACGGGTGGACTGGCTGTTGAGTCGCTGACAAATCCGTTGGTTTTCTAATTAAAGTAGCCCGGAGGAGGTTGGGGGAGGAGCTGTAGATCAAAGCCAGCTGAGTCATAATTTGATACCCATTTCCTGTGATGGGGGCATGGTAGGAGCAGACAACAGGACAAAGTGATGTGTGGAATCAGGTTGCTTTTTGCATCTCCCGTTCATTTGATTCACACAATTGTGGGCTTTTATATTCTAAACATGTTTGTGCACACAGTATATGTATGTATTTAAACATGTGTACAAGCGCATGCACACACACACACACACACACACACACACACACACACACACACACACACATACACACACGCACAGAGACTACAATCTATAGGTTACGCCCATGAACAAATAACTCACAAAACAGAGGAACGCCAGGCTAACAGAACCCAGACAACTGATTTGAGAAATAATTGAAGGCATAGGCAGCCCCAGAGCACTGAATCATAAAGACCAATGCTCAAGATTAAAGTTGACATGAAAAATCACCCTTTTCTACGATAGTATCTGAGCAAACACTAAAACACGAATCTGTGTAGTCATCGCATGCTGACCTCCATCTGAGAGATGATACGCAGACAGGTCATAAAGGAATTCTACAACACACTGATGCGAATGTTGAATTTAACATCTGCAGTAGATTTTGTTGATGTGGCCGGTTTAGTTCCACCTCAAAAACATGTGTTGCTTATACTGTCAAGGGTGGTCTTCATTTGAAACACACAACATACAAGCACACATGCTCAACAGAGTGAATAAGGATTGCTTTTATGAGATTATATATAACATATCCATAAATTAAATCTAAAGTTTAGGTATTTGCTTTATATATACACATGGACTAAAGCGACGAATTTCACAAATTTGTTTAGTTGAAGGGTTGAGCTAGTTTGAATCTGCCGGCATAAAATACCTGGTCAGTATTTAAACTTCCTGAAAGTGGTTTTTCCACCTTTACATCTGACACTGGTTCCTTCTTCCCGCACTGGCCACCCAAGTGCACAGGATGTGAACTAATATATTACAATAAGGAACACATTACTCCCCAGAGAGAGTGAGATGTGTGTGTGTGTGTGTGTGTGTGTGTGTGTGTGTGTGTGTGTGTGTGTGGTGGTGGTGGTGGGGGGGGGGGTGGTGGCAGGGATGAGCTTGGAAGACACCCAAAGGTCTGTCCATAGTTAATGTTAACTGGCAGGAAAGGTCCACCAGTAAGAGAAACAGGAAGAGGAAACACTCCCCCTCAACATCCTGGATGGCCTCTCCATGTTTGACTGGATATTTTCAGACATCACTGTTGCGTATTGGCATGGCAAGTAGCCCTACTCTACGCCTTATTCGTCCATTTAAAAGCATGCTATTTAAAGACCACTACTACTAATTTCCTGACTCGTAGGGCGTTGAATGTCTTGAACACTTTATTGGTGACATGTTTGTCAGTGTGTATGAATTTGCACGTTTTGCTATTCCTGTCTCGTCACCTCAGATCCTGTCTATCTCACCCCTGGGGCAGCCCTGGCTTCTGTATTACCGCCTTTTTTGTAGAGGTCCATTGAAATATCCTTTTCCTTTTAAGTTCCATCGTCATCCAACGGTCAGAGGAGAGTTGTGTACCCAGACGCCCTGAGTCACTCATGATGTGGGTTCCTTTCTGTGGGAACGCCTGACCGTGTGCCGCGCTCCATCGTTCATTGCTCATAAACAGTAGGAGCAGAGACTGCGATGTAAAATAAACTGGCCGCCACAACAGGTCGTCGCTACCATTAACTAGTGCATGAACAACAACCACACTGCCAGATGAAAGGAACTGTGCCGGCTTATACAGGCACTCTACGTCGCTCCACAGCCACTTTCGCAAAACAAAGACGGGGGCCTTTTAAAGAGCTGTGTGCTTAAACCATTAGCTTGTCGTCTAACACATTAGTACTACTGTAGGGTGTGGGTGTGATGCTGGGCCCAGAATAAAGTGGGTATTCCCAAAAGGTAAAAAAGAAAAAGAGCACACAAAAACAGCACTGTCTGAAGCCTCGACACAAGCTGCAGCCTCTGACTGAGCTATCCCTGTCCTCAAATGACACTTCTGTTGAGAGCGATAGAGATGTGGGCTCCACTGCCAGTTCAGACAGACTCACACACACTGACTGCAGGTCAATTGGTGTTACTGGGCATTGTGGCACAGTGTCCATTGTCTATAAATATTGTCTCTCACGGACACCGGGGGTGATCTTCTTGTATGCCACCCACTCAATACTTGCGGTCAAAGAAAACTTGACACTATTTCCAGTTCAGAACCTTTGCTTGTCTTTGTCTGTCTGGCATGTTTTTTGTCTGTTTCACTTTTAAAGTATTGTATACATTTCTGTTTGTGCCTCTATCTCTCTCTGTCTCTCTCGTTCTGCCTTTTCTGAAGCAAACAGACATTGGGTCTATTTACTTGAATTTCCCATTTCCTGTTTGGGGTGTGTATCCGATCCCTTGTTCTCCTGCCCAGCACACATCAAACAGTCAGGCTGCTCAAAATGACTAAGAAAAACGAAGGAGGACACAGAAAGAATACAGTATGTAAGAACACTGTGTGAGGAAAAGAGAGAGAGAAAGAGATATGAGTGAGAGAGATGTGGAGATGGTGACTCAAGGTGGTCCTAACTTCAGTAACAGACATTAAAAACATTGTTTAAAAGTAATACTATAATCCAAACGAATATAATTTCATAGAAATGCAATACATTATAATGTATTGCAAATTACACTTTTTAATGATAATATTAGCGATGGTGTGGTTCAATGGAGGTGGGTGAGGTGGGGTATAGTCGTACACTCAACAATTGATATTATTACAGTTATTGGAATGCTGGCTGGTCCAACGAAAAAGAGCACAGTGTTATTTTAGTTTATTGTGGACACAGTCAGACTAATATTAAATGCAATAAAAAAGAGACATTAATACATCTGCTCACCTGATTTATCCTCAATACCAGACATTTTAATTCAGCTATTCAAACCTTTGAATTAAAGTGTATTTCTGGTAAATTAAATGACTTGCATTACGTTCCTAAAGAGATTTTACTTTTTTTTCCACATAAATTGCATCTACAAAATAGAGTTTCACCTCCTTAAAAAATATATTTACAATATTCAATTTGTTGCATATATTGTACATATTGCATATATGTTTTAATTTTATTTCACATTTTCCATTTCCCTATCTTACTGTTTTCTGTGCATGCGGAAAACAATATCCATTGCTTCTTCACAGCTCTGGCTTCGTATATATGTAGCTGGGCTTCACAATATGTTTAAATGTACCCCGCTGTGTAAAGATATCCATACATCACTGTGGATAAGATTGTTGTCCTTCTCAGTGACAAGGTTTTGCAAACAACTTCAGGTGATTGCTGTTATTCACAGACTTGGCATTATGCATTAGTAACAACATAGGCTTTGTTGATGTAGATCACATTTCTACACAGGGGTCAAAGACAACCAAAATATTTAGAAGTAACATATTCCATTTCCTAATCTGGCATCCATTACCAAACACATTGGTGCCTTTTGAATGATAACATTCTTCACCAGATCAGTAATACAGTTGGCTAGTATATCAGAATTTATATCACTTAGAAACCATGTTCCTTTCAAAGGTTCACAAGGTTTTAAAAATGCTATCTGAGATTACATCACAGTTTAAAATACATTTTAAACAACCCCACAAGAAATGTAAACAGACGTTTAACAAAATATAAACTGAATCACATTTTACCTCTTATCACCACTGCATTCAAACCATCACTACATTTTGTGACTCCTCTGCACAAAGTGCAAATGAAAGAAAGCTAGGAATGTTGAAAGAAAAAGCAGCAGACTTTCAGGCAGGTATGCATTGTGTTTCCGATCTTATACTCCCTTGCTGCTCCGCAAACAACTTAAGTGAACTTGTAATGTGTGATTCAGGATCCACAAGGGCCGGTCATTAATCAACCAAGTATTCCACTGCCAGTTTCACTGCTCAGGAAGGATTTTGTAAAGCTAAAAAGTCTACAACCACAACCACTAGTCACAATCTATGAGAGTAAATAACAGGATCATGGAGAACTCAAAATCTAAAGTGAGATAGAGGGAAGTATTAAAGTAACGGAAGGGTGGGGTTCAAAAAAAAATTTTTTTTTGTTGTTGTTGAATTTAGCTTTAATTTCTTTTGAAGTTATCGGCTTTGCCCATTAGGAGAAACATGTGGTTCAAATAAGTGGTCTCCCCAGACCCCCCACAGTCCTCCTGAAGCCATGTTCTCATTAGTGAGATTAGAAGTGCAAGAAATAGAACTCTACTGATATTCAGATATCACAGGTCGAGTGTACCCCTATCATGGAGAGTGCTTCCACACACGTTGGCCCTGCATCCTACACTACTACACAACAATAAATAGCAGGATGACTGAGCCAGTATGTAATATTAGAACGCACCGAGGGCCTACCATTCACTGGATCTTATCCCACCCAAGGAATGTCACTCATGTCCCTTTGACCTTCGTCTGACTCACTCTCCAGTGTCTTGTATATCTGCACTCCTCCATTTATGTTTGTTTTACTTTCTCAGGACCCCCGAAGCCCATGCTCAAGCATCTTACACCCAGGAGGACAGCTCATTCCCTCTCCCCTCCACTCCAATACCCCCTCCCACTCACCAGATTGCTACCTTGCTTGCCCACTCTGTCTCTCCCACTCACTGTCTGGTTGCATTTTTTTGGAGCCCGGTGGTAACGACATCTCTCTCTGTCTCAGCGGAGCACTCTCATGGGCTATTCCTCTGACTAGTAAAACTATCACAAGGTAAATATACGTGTAGATGGGTTAAATGGCTCAGCGAAGACCCTAGTCACAGATAAGCTTGTTCTGAGAGAAAGTGAACTCACCCTCTGTGGTGTGGGAAGTGTTAAGAAAGAGTTGCAATGAGTCACATGAACGTTTGGCCCGTTGGCTCTCTGGATGTCCATTGTGAGTCAAGGGAGTAGACTGGACTAGGCTATATCCTCTGTGTCAGACATGCACGCATGCACGCATACATGCAGAGTTACAGTTCACTTGAACCTCTCAAAACTTGCCACCCAAATCTACTACACTAAACAAAGTGTAGGTGGTGGTGGTAAAACTTCGTTTTACCACCTCGGCTGGCCGACTGGCAATGCCACCGTTACGAGGCCTCAAGACTCGCTCATCAAAGTCT
>JAODLL010036844.1:8826-21945 GCA_026546735.1 Forbesichthys agassizii
CCCCCCCCCCCCCCCCCCCCCCCCCCCCCTAGCTGATCAGGCGAGTTTCCCTCCTGCTGCTCCAGCTGTGACTTCTTCCCCCAACCCCTCCTCAGTCAAAGCCCTCCATCTATCATCTATTTTTAGCCATCCAAACCCTCCCCTGAAAGCCAGTAACCTCATTTCTAATGATGTAATAGTGTATCCACACACAGTAGAGTGGTGACTGGTATCCTCTCTAGAGAGTAAAGGGCTGGCTGTGAGAGGAGCTATGATTTGATTATTGATCGTAGTTTATTGCCTTTACAGACAGACAAATGTATTTAACACCTGCACGCAAAATTGCTGTGTTCCTGTGTTTTGGCAAAACCATGGCTTCCCAGACTGCCCTCTTTGTCTTATCGAATTAACATTTACCTGTGGGGGGTGATGCTGGGTTCCTATTAAACTTTTTCCCTCTTCTTTTTTTTGTTCACGCTATAACTACAGTAAGTATCCATTTGTTTACTTCAAGATGTTTTGGTGGAGCATAGCATTGTATACCAAGCCACATTTTTTCCTTTGAGCACAATGTTGTATTCATTAAAGCCTGAGTCTCTTAACAGTACAGTACATCACATGGCTTGTTAACAAAGCAAATGAATGCTGAAATAGGCCTGGCCTAATGATATTTCTGAACAATTAATTGAACATTGTACCTCGATTACGATTAATGACTAGGGATGCAGCGATGAACTGGTTTCATTATTAACCGGGATTAAAAACGCTACGGCTTTATAACCATAAAGGCTCAGCTACACCGAGTGTTTTCTTTCCTCACTCTCAAAATAGGGACATTTTGGTTGAACAGTGACGACATTCAAACAAACATTGCTAGGAGCAATCCGCAGACAGGACAAATACAAAGTTATACTCAAAAAATGTCATGAGAGCAACATTGAATGTGATTACTAGAGTAATCACATGTTACCTACGTTTACATGTCAGGTCGTCAGAAATTACAATTTATGGCTTCAGTGCAATCACGATCAAATAGTGCAGAGAAGACCGCAACGATGAATTATAAATTGTTTAAACAGAGTCCACTGCGACCAGCCAAATTAAAGGGATCATTTCGGTTTTCCAGCAGCAGAGCACCGCACATTTGGAGACCGCCAACAAAATACACTGTAGTGGAGAACGGATTATTTGAAACTTCGATCCGGTTAGTTGAATATATGTAGTACAGCTATATTTTCTACACAAATCTCCATTAACATTTCCTCCCACAGATTAGTAGCCATCTATTTTTCCAGACTGAGGAAACACTCAATGAGTAGTATAGCAGGGGAAAGGGCATTAGATCGCGTTCCAAAATGGTATTGCTAGTGAAATTCATGCATAATAATCCATGAAACCGTGATTATTCCTCAGACTATAACCGCACCATCAACATTTTTAATCGTTGCATCCCTATTAAAGAACACAGTAGTTAACAGTATAAATAGTTTTTACTTTTCAAAAAAATTTTGTAAAAGCAGGATCATTTAATTTTGATAGCAAAGGGCTCCAACAATAAATAATGAAAACTACAGGAGAATTATCAACACTGTACTTACCCAGCTGTGTTTTTACCATAGAACTACCCGGTAGTACTTTGTCAGTCACATATCATACATTTGAAATCGGTGCGCCTTTCTTTCAATGCACCTACCATTTGTATGCATTTCGGTCTGATATTTTAGAGCTATTGTTCTGAAAATTGTATTTCCTGAGGAGTGTCTCATTGAATTAGTTTTATTAAAATTGCTTTACTACATGATGGTGTAAAATATTCCAAGGAGGAGTATGTTCTGCTCTGATAAATGCTTATGTGATGCCAGCGGAGCTGCAGTGTTACGAGCCTGTGATGTGAAGTTTACATTTGATTTATGTCTGTCGTGGTTACTATTGATAGTAAGACAGCAGCGTTTTTCTCAGTAGATATTACTCGTTAATTGCAGTCTGTGGATTATTGCTGTGCCTGGGATTGTTCCGATTTCAAGATGGATGTGCAGTGTCCGGGTCCCAACAAATAGGCCTATCTGTTAAAAATGTGTCCCCCTATTTCCAGAACAGGATTTTAAAATGTTATTAAAAAATGTAAGTCTGTTAGAGGTTCTGAATGTCAGTTTCGATTATTTTTTGGTTAATCGTCCAGCCCTATGCTGAATGTCAAATCCTAAATTTACCTTAAAGATTTTTACTTCCTTCATACCTCTGTGTAAAGTTGTAGCTTTGGCAACTGTCTTTCTACTGCAGACCTGTGTTTTCTTTTTTGTTAATAGTGCCAGGTGTAACCTAGCAACTGTTCCATATTTTGAAGCTCTCTGACTCTGTCATGGCCAAAGCAGTATAGTGGTTATTTGGATGTAGGGAGGCTAATGACTGTACTGTGAGATTATGGGGGGGAGTAATTGTTGCTGTTCATAGCAAGGGTTGCTAGCATTTGACTCTGAGGTAACAGCTAGGCTCTCATTTTATAGCAGAAAATCTTACAATAAACAGCCAAGGTACTGGTTGCTTTTATTGCACTTTTCTCACCTCATGCTGACACAGAACAGGAGAGAGAGCAGAGCAGTTAGTAATACGGTACTTTCTTGCTAAGAATGAAAAACAAATATATAAAATGTCAGGGTCGTGTGTAATGACAGATTGACACAAACATGAAGGGGGGAAATACAGAAATAGGAGCTTAATGAGCTATAATGGATCCTATGTTTCCAGACAGCCATGTGTCTGTAATAGGAACACAAAGTGTTGCAGACACACAACAGACAACACTATCCCAGCCTTGGCAATGCTTATTCAATTTGGGAGGCGGTTCTTCTGAGGGAACACCATGTGGTATTGAAGGGAGGTGTTTTTCTCTTTGGATCCAGTTAAAATATCAACAATCTTTCTGACTCCACCTTTAATATCCCCAAGGAGCATTTTGTCAATAATAAAAAAATAAAAATAAAATGGGATCGATAAGAACACATTAACAAACAAGTAGTTTACATCGTTTAGCACAAACGTCACTATAACTGTCCGAAGAAATTCGCCAAGAAGATCAAATATCGAATATGTATGCTCTCTTTCTGCTGTAGTGCCAAGCCGGTTGAAAGGCTCTGCTGTGACCAGCTGGAGAATACCTTATTCAGCAGAATCATGATCAGAGGTCATGACCCCTGTGTTAACCTCCAAGGCTTGACCTCTGCTTGGAGGTCTGGCTCATAGGACCGGCCAAACCAGTTGTCGGCAAAGTCGTTCCTTTGTATCAACCTTATACCTTGTAAGAAGTCTGTCTGATGGAACATTTGACTCGTCTAGTAGCCTAATTTGCATCCTATTTGTTGCATTCAAATATTTGCCATATACAATTGGCAAATGTTTTGGGATAGTGTGAGCACAGCAAGTCAGGATTGCTTAACTAGAGCTGAGGTTTTGTGGGCTACTTGTTTGCGTGTGGTTTGGTTTCCACCACTCGTCCATCTTAAAGGGACAATCCAGAATGACACTTGGCAACCAGTGTTTACTAAAACATTGTGCCTCACATATTACTCTAGACATTCCCTTTGTTTGCTCCACGTTCACATAACGTGGAGCAGGGTATCTTGAGTAGGGAGCATGTAGCCACATTAAGATCCCACCTCTATGGTGGCTGGTACTGTATTAGAATAAGAGTTCCTCTGCAAACACAGGCTATGTCTGTTAAGGCCCAGGCATACTTTGCACGTACAATTGCACCCTACCTCTTATGAGGTACGGTGCAATTAAAATCAGTTAATTGACTTTGTGACTTGACTTAAATATCGTCATGCATACAGCGCACCTCCAAAATGTTCTGTCCGCGTGGACATGTGTGGACAGGCTGAAGTCCACTACAGATGGCAGTGAATGTCCTATTAAGAATGAGTGTTCTAGGCGTATTAAAAATAAAATGTTCCAGCGAATATCTTAGTTACACCAGTATTGCTGACAGGAAACAATGTGTGCACATGAAAATCGTAGTATAAATATTGCTAACTTCAAAGCACTTGTTTTGTACCGACCTGTTCGCCTGAAGCATGCTTGGAGCGCTCATATTTAGTACAGTAGTATGCGGCCTTTAAGTCCCCGTGCTGGCTACATGTAGGTCATCCACAGAGAAGCATAGAGACATGGGAGAGGACTAAAGACTGCAAGCGAGGGGAGGAGAGTTCAGGGTGAAGTTGTATTTTTACCTGCGCCAGTGTGCAGCCAGGCTCTTTAATTAAGTGCAAATTAACTTTTGATAAGCTGTGGGAGGTGTTGCGGTGCTGGGGGCTACATATAGCCTGCTATAGAGAAAGCCCTGTTCCTCTGTTCTCCATTAGCTCACTTTCTCTCCAGCGCCTCGGTCAGTGGTGACCATCGGGTGGGTGGGGGGGTCCTCATGGGGTACACCAACAAGATTAGCTTCTGTTCCCCATGACCACAGCCGTGCTCAACTACACACACACTAGATACAGTATGCCACCCCAATTAGCATGGTCGGTATATATTTAGCACTGTACCTAGCCACAAAAGGCTGCATGTTTATAACAAAAATTAATATTGTTGCTCCAATTATTAGCTGTGATAATCATATTAAAATGATGTATTCCTGGTGACAATGAATGTTTTTTTTAGAAAAACATGTATTCTGTGGACAGATTCCTACTTATTATTTGTGTTGTGGTAACCAGCAATAACCTGCTTAGCCTTCAAGCAACGATCGGGTTAGTGAGATCTGTTGCGATTACCAACACCCCCTATCGACCATGTTTCCATGTGTTTGGGCCATTAATTTTATCCTGTCAAACTTTTGTGTACCATGACATCTAAACATCTTGCATGCATGCCTGTTGTGGTTAATCGCAGGTTCAGATTCATTAGCTCGGTTTGGTTAAGTCTTTGCACAGGGCTGCTATTTACACACACCCTTTGCTACTGCAGTGAGACGGACCATCATTAGCGCTTGGCAAATTTCACAATGGAAAGAGCTATAAATATCTGGCTGGGTTTACTGTATGGTAGTGTACCTGCGGTCTGTCATATGACTTTGTTTGAAGATCTTGTTTAAATCCAACACACACACACACACACACACCCTGTTTGGGCAACTTACTGTAAAATTAACAAGGCATGACATATTGCTGTGTCATGCACCACAACAAACAAACAAACTGATGCTAGTGCCATGCTCCAAGCCACGCACTTATGTCTGCTAAACTGGGACCATGCTAGGCAGATAATAATAAACAGAGATGATCAAGTGACAGTTCTAATGCTTGAATCTCTCTCTCTCTCTCTCTCTCTCTCTCTCTCTCTCTCTCTCTCTCTCTCTCTCTCTCTCTCTCTCTCTCTCTCTGTGTGTGTGTGTGTGATTAATGACAGTCCAGTGTACATGTCCTTATATAGACCCATACACTGATCCCACTGGATCAGTGTCGTACACACACACACAGCCCTCCAGTAGTTTGGCAGGCTGGAGACACATACAGGTGCACTTGGCTCGTCATTATGAATGAACTATAATAATCCTGTGTGTAGGAGTTTGTAGGAAAGTGTTGGACCCCAACACTGCTTTTCTGTTCTGGAAAGGTGAATTCAGAATTCACACATATTTAAGCTGGAGCTCACTGTTTAAATTTTGAATGGCAACCACAAGTGATTGTAGGGTACTGAAGGCAATCCCAGTTGAGTGGAGATAAGAGGGCTTGGGTTTCACAGCAATGTTTTTGTAAAACTGCTTTTATCCACTAGGGGGCTTCTAGACACAGTGCAGTGCCCCCTTTTTTTGTACCTGTAAACCCATCTCTGTGTCAAGCAATGGTGTGGATGTGATGCAAACTGCTGTATTTTTCACCTCTTGTTTTATAATATACAGTATGCAGTAATATAAAGTATCACTTAATATCATGCATTTAGTACATTGAGGAATTACAGAGGAAATGTTTTTTTTCACAGGGTTGCCATGGTGATATCTTTGGTATGCCCTCGATGCTACACCTGCACTAATCTGTTACAGTAGGCTTTGTTATAATATATTACATTCTCACACCATGCAGTTTATCAGACCT
Organism: Forbesichthys agassizii; assembly: GCA_026546735.1. Classification (NCBI taxonomy): domain Eukaryota; kingdom Metazoa; phylum Chordata; class Actinopteri; order Percopsiformes; family Amblyopsidae; genus Forbesichthys; species Forbesichthys agassizii. The sequence goes on from JAODLL010036844.1 coordinate 14,892, forward strand.
AGCTTAGTGTGAGGAGCTCTCTCCTTAAATGGTAGACTGCCCAGGGCTCTGTCTCTCTTTCCATTACACAAACCAAAAGGTCTGTTAATAACCCTTTTAGAGAGAGATCTATGGACAGACGGACAGATTGAAGCAGGTCAAAGCTCAGAAAATAAGTGAAATAATGTATGTCAGTAAACAAGTTGGACAGTTGGACAGTATTGTACAACTGATTTAATGACTGACATAAGCAGTCATCTTGAATTTTCAACTTTTGTAAGGTCCCTCAGACCTTCCTAGTCCAACTTCAGTGGGTGTTCCAGTTAAAATGTAACGCACTATATGACAAGTCTTTTTCTGGGTCTATACAGATTATCTTTAGTTTGGCTTTCAAATACTTGAAATTGTTATAGCTCACGTTCTGTAAAACCTGTCTTATATGCTATACCTACCATGTGGCAGCCTAGACATAACATTGTTCTGAATGTAGAGTGTAGAAAAAATGATACTTAACTAAATTGATGATTTTAGTGACATTGTTAATCAAATACTTTGTCTTTTCTCGTTCTAGCTTGAAAATCTTCAGAAGACATGGTTAAGGGAGTTCTACCAGGTATGGGACACTGTACACTATCCATCCAGCCATCTATCCATCTATTCATGCCTTCAAATACAAATACATTTAACAAGGGTTTTCTCTCTGTTCATTTTTATTTTTCTCAAAGAGATGATGGGTTGTATTTTGAAAAATTGTGATACTAAATTTTTTATGATTTACGGCAGTCTTTTTTAGTTCTTATTTCCAAAGGTTTATTATAATTTGTATATAACCTCAGGGATATATTTCTGTTAAAGTTGATTGAACAAGCATTGCAGACATTTAAAAGATCACCACAATAGTCAATTTCAAGAAATAAACCATTCCGAATTAGAAAGCAAGCCAGCCCTATTATGAGAAGCTGATATAGAGCGCTTAACTGCATCCTCCAGCTCACTCCTCAGATATTGGGACTAAATTGAAATATGGTGGAATGTGGCGTGTAAATGTGCAAAGAATGTTAACTTAAGGGTCACATATCTAATACACAAGCTTATCATACTTTTTTAAACTAATAGTTAGGGATTGCATCATCCGTTTTTTTCAGTCCCAATACCGATACCAGTATCGGCCAATAGGGAGTACTGATCCGATTCCAGTGTTTAATTACGTTTTTAGTTAAATTGCAAATTAAATGACAGCCAATCTCTATTTTAGGACTCGGATGCATTTTAGAAACCTGCTGCTGATAGTGTGGACTAGGTAGGTTAGACATTGCTGATGCTTTACAGTAGACCTACGTGTGTAAATTAATTTAATTGTATCAGCCCCATGTATCGGTTATAACCAATCCAGCTATTTAAGTCAATATCGGACTGATTTCCGATCTCAGTATTGTGTCGGTGCCATCCCTACTAATGGAGCTTTTCCACTGCTGGTACCAGCTCAACTCAGCTCGCCTCGCCTTGACTCTACTCACTTTGGGAGCTTTTCCACTGTGTGGTACCAACTCAACTCGACTCACCTTTTTTGCTTTTCCATTGGGCAAAAGTTGGGAAAGTACCTGGTAACAGGTACTTTTTCTAGTACCTGCTTTGTTGAAGTTCCAAGCGAGCTGAGGCGATACCAAAATGTGACGTGACAACAATGCAGACTACTGATTGGATTAATTTGTCGCTTCGTCATTGCGCAACACGGGCATACATACGGCAACTAAGCAGCTGCTGCTTTTTACTTATTAAAATGGCAAAACGCAAAACCTTGATCAATTAAGGGAGTGCAGATTGTTCTAGGTAGTCTACGGCATAGTCAATGTTATCTACTGGGAGCTGGACAGGGCAATTCACGTAAGCGAAGGTTGACCAATATGCCTATGAACTAGGGCTGCACGACTAACCGAAAAGTAATCAAAACCAAAATTCAGAATATCTAACAGACGTAATTTTCCTATGTCAGTTTTCTCGCTTAAAAAAAAATCCTGTTTAATCAAGCATATAGGAGGGTGTGCGTGTTTTACAGATAAGCCTATTTGTGGGAACCCGGACACTCGTGACAATCCCAGGCATCAATAAACGAGCAGCATCTACTGAGAAACGCTGCTGTTATTACTGTAACCACCATTTGTATCAACCGCGACCGATGTAAATCGAAACTACACTTCACGTCAATGGCTCATAACACTGCAGCTCAGGTGGTGTCACATAAACATTTATCAGAGCAGAACAGACTCATAATGTGTGACAGACAACTTATTATATAGCAAGGTGGGCTTTTTAAAAACCTACTGTTAATCTATCTGCCTACCGTAGGTATGTTACAGTATTTCAAGTTCGAAGCAAATAGATAACTTTATGAACTCCCTTCATGGTAACTTCTTAACTATAGCGATGTCAAGTCAACTCTTTCTATGAGTCATTCCTTCGGCAATACGTTTTCTGGAATAATGGTTCTTAAATATCACAGTAGAAAAAAATGTCTACAATGTCTACAATTAGTAGGTTGAGTAGAAAAAATGAAATTCCAAATGCATACGTGAATAATAAACACAGTAGCTCCATGTACAGGATAATACTTTTCCCTGTCAATATATTTTTCTTTAAGCTAATAATTATGCCTCCATGTATCTTTAAATATAATGTTTTAGCCCATTGCTAGCAACACTTAAGTATCATGCTTTTACAAATGGTACGTTTTCACAAAAGCTGCTGAATACTACTGTTAGTAACTGCGTGTGTGTTCCTTATTTTTAGTTCTATGGTGTATTAATGTAACTCTGTCCGTCTAGTCGGCTGAATGGAAGCATCATGGAGCAGAACTCCAACAAAACAAAGGCAAAAAAATCGTTCATTAATCTTAATCGAGGTACAATGTTCAATTAAAACGTGATTTAGATTTTAGGTCAAATCGTGCAGCCCTACAACTGTTGGCTGCACACAGCTACCAAAGGACATTCCAACAAGGTAGAGACATTTTACAAAATATTTTTTTAAAATGACTACCGATCTACTGCAGGAGTGGTTCAAACAGCACTGTCGCTATGGCGACCAGGTACAACTGAGTAGGGTAGTATCTGCAGTGGAAAAAAGACCCGTGCAGAGGCAAGTAGAGTCGAGAGTCGATAGAGTAGAGCTGACGCTATGCAATGGAAAAGCTCCCTTAAGCGAGTAGAGGCGACTAGAGACGAGCTGGTACCAGCAGTGGAAAAGCGGCATAATAGTCAAAGTGCAAAAAGGTCACTATTGTAGAACAAAAACAATGTATATATCACTGCATGTTAAGTCTATGTAGAGAGGGTTTATGTCAAGTGAAAGTATCTTGTGTCTTCATTAGCTACACCACTGTGTTGTTTTTTAGGCACATTATTTGAACCCAGTGCATCAACTGGGACGTCATGATGACCTCCATGTTCTACTTTCAGGTGCAAATAAATGACACCGTAGTTCTCATACTTTTTGATACATGCCCTCCAAAAATATGTTTGTTTGCCTGTGCCTGCAGGGGGTTGCATAGCCTTGCGAGACCATGCTGATCATGACCATGCTTTAATTTCGCCGCGAGAATCAGTCTGGAAAGCCTCGGAATCATTTTGAATATGTTCGAGTAGCAACTGAACTTTCCAATCGCCATTGTATTGATCGCTATACGGGCGTGGTTTAGGTGTGCTGACAACGAAAACCACCAGATGGTTCATCCAATCAACTGCAATTATTATTTTGAACGTAGGCGACCAGCCCTTTACAGTTTCAAAGGACGGGTTAGGGTTTCCACGCAATGACGCACAAATTATACTGTAACAGCATACAATGGGCCCATAAACAATCGTTTTTGCATGATTTAGATAATCAAATTTTGACATGCAACTTAAAGCCTAACCAATGGCCATGGCAAGGTCCCAAGTTAGTTTGAGAACCACTTCTATAACAGCAAGGTGGTGAATTTGAACCTTTCTGAACCTTTCTCCATACAGATACAGATGGGTTTGTGTTTCCTGTTATTAATTGAGCTGTCAGAAATCAGGTTGCGCTATGTCATGTCTCCTATCTACCCTTTTCATCTAGAAAGGAACCCTGTCTAACCACAACTCTTTCCACTGGGGTTAAAGTGTGACATGTACTTTTACACGCAGAAAGAGACGAGCAGAGATAAGTGAGAATGTCGCACTGGTTCATATGGGAGAGTATAGGGTGAGGCAGTCCTAGAGAATAAGAAGAGGATGAGACAGGCAGGTGAAATAAACTACACAAAAACAAGTTGACGTCATTCATAAAGCATTACATTATCATTACTCATCCTTACCTTCTGCGCTGAGTTGTAAGGGCCCCCCAGCCATGAATATCACTACAGTACACCTGATAATTTAGCACCCGTGCCAATAGGAAGGTTTGGCTCAGACACTGCACAACATGGAACTAGTTTCTCTGGTCAAGGTGCCAATGACTGGAGTAATCTGGTGTAACGTTTGTATAAACTTAGCTTTGCGCTTTGCACAAGAGAGTTATGTTCTAAAATGCACGTGCATTCATTTAGTCTGTTTGCCTTACAGTTGTGGGTGGAATATTCTCATGAACATTGGTGCATGAGAATAAACGATTATCTTTGAGAAATAACAATCTGTTAAGAAACATTGTGCTGCTGTATGTAGCAGAGCACTGTTCCCATGAAGCGCAAACACGAGGTGTGTCTTCACGCGCACACGCAATCGCACACACACTGTTCCAGGAGCTACCTTCCCTAAGCACACACTCTGCTAAATAACAGTTGTCGTAATGTGTGTTATTCAGCAACACTGGCAGAAATCTAAAAATGACCACGGGGGTAATCCTTGTTCTACGTCAGGGGGACAATATTGTAGCCTAGCTACTAGCTGCTCTTGTGGATCAAATAATTGTGGTTAATTTCCAGGTAATGCTTTGTAGTTTAAATAGAGAAGTAACATTCGAGTAAGCTACATGATTTGATTGACACACGTTTGGTTTGGTTTGAATCTCATAGTGTATTCCTCCCATGCCTGTGTGCAGAGTAAAACCAATTCCTCTACTCATCTCCAACCAGTCATTGTTCCTTACCGATCCCCCTTGTGATTCAAGTGGTGCTGGGAAAGACATTGGCCTTCTGGAGGCCCTATAATGCAATCTTGAGTGTACAGTACCTTTGTCCTTCATATCTTTCACCCTTGAAGGAAGGAAATGCAGCTGCGCATTTAATGCAGCAGGATGGAAAAACTTCCTTACACCAATACATACACCGTAGTCAGCCCAGTCATTTTAGATTGTAATCACTACAAACCACAGCCATTTTTCCTTTGTAGATACAGCATTAAAGCTTCTACCATGCTAAGACAACATTTACGTCTGTATGTTTTATTTGAAAATGTGGCTGTTCTGTGTGTGCGTGCGTGTGTTTGACTAAGCACATCCTGGTAGCGTGTTTTAAGGAATTCTGTTTGCATTGCTAGCAAACAAGTCATACATGCTATAAGGTAAGGCAGAGGCTGATAGACAGGAAGACATGTGTTGGTGCGTGAGTACGTGTGAGAGACGGAGGGGCGCGCCCGAGACAGGCGGGCCTTGTGCACTTATGCCAGCCGTGCACTGCTCTATTTCAGTGACGTCATGGAAAGAAGCACTAGAGCTAGATCTGACTCCAATCAGCTAGCCTACATGCACGCACACACGCACACACAATACACTTGCTGTTTCTTGTTCCATCAGTTTATTTTACTGGCACTTGAACCTGTGAACTCTAAAACTGTATTGTGAAACATCAGAAGAGACTTTTGACCTGACTGAATAAAATGTAAAGACAGCTACAGTACATTACGGTATGAGACATTGTTACCTCTCAATCAAAATTGTCCTGGAAAGTGACACAGTGTGTGTGTGTGTGTGTGTGTGTGTGTGTGTGTGTGTGTGTCTATTATCTGTTCAATAATAAAATATTCTATTTAATATTTCCTCATAGAGCATATTAACCACCCTTGCAGGCCCAGAGAGTTGTAATGCTACAGTACACCTATGGGTGTGTTTCTCTTCTTAATCTATCCCCTATAGTCTGTCTCATATCTGTAAGTGAGACTAGGTTACACACCTTAAGCAAGTGGCCATCTTGTAGACTGTGGCTAAACCACTCATCTTTTCATGGGGCTTGTATTTGATAAGCCAACATATAAGGCATTTGAGTCTCTCTCTCCTGTTTCTCATGCCATTGATAACAGAAGTCTTGGCCTGGCATCCTGACCATATCACTTCAACAAAGCCAGAACATTTGCGTGTGTGTTCTGTGCAGGTATTGCGCATGTGTGGATGCACAGGCACACATCTGTGGCACTTTGCATTGTACCATGATGCCTTCCATGACCTCTGGCATCATTTGCATAGGTGGATTTGCTGTGCTGGGTGCCTGGTGTCGTAGCCTCTTTATCCCTATCTCCCTGGATACGTTTTTTCTATCATAAAAGCATGCTCAAACATTAGTTGGTGTCATATTAAGCCTGGAAGTGTCACATGCCATTTTCGTATTAAACTGTAGGAAACACGTGAGATTGCTTTTCAGAATAAATAATTAATGTGGATGACACTGTTCCAGAGTATGTTAACCTGAAACAATGAAAAATAAATTTATAAAATGAAATATATATAATATGAAATATATATATAATATATATTTCATTTTCGCCTGACATAGTTATTCACATTGCTGAAATGTAATTAGAATTATGCATCTCAAACCCAATTACCTGATGATTATCTGATGAGTTGTGTCATACTTGGTTGCCAGTGAAGAGAATAAATAATACTATTTATGGATTTTAGTACAGGAACAGTCAAACAATTAGAAATTGATTATCTTGATTTAATGCAAATATAACAAAATATTCGGGTTTTTTTAGTTGTATATGTGATTAAATAGTTTATATATACCTTAAAATGCATTCAGATTCAAAAGTATTTAATCTGACTCATTGTTAAAACATGCTGTGGTCTATTATAGACCCAAGTGCCACAATTTTCAAAAATTCAGGTGACGTCCTCTGCTCAG
>JAODLL010036853.1:0-21941 GCA_026546735.1 Forbesichthys agassizii
TAGTATCTCAGTTCTATGTGCGAGGTGTATATGATAGAGAGAGAGAGAGAGAGAGAGAGAGAGAGAGAGAGAGAGAGAGAGAGAGAGAGAGAGAGCGAGAGCTGGTCCAGGTTATTAAACGGCGTTTGGAACGCTCCCACAGGGCAACATCTGTCTGAGAACTATTCCAGATTCAAATAGTTTTCCTTTGACCGAATTGGAAAAAAAAAGGAAGAAAACTAAGTCTGGGCAAGGCCCACAGTTGCTCCCTATTCCTCTACAGAGCTTTGGGAGAGTGTCCTACTGTTCAAATGGATTGTCCTTGTGTCCTTGCAGTTTGTGATGCGCTCAAATCAATATGGTGACACTATTGATTCCTTTCTGTTTGTTTTGTCAGTGTATACTTTAAACAGGTGGTGTCATGCAAAAACGGCTCTTGAAGAATTAAAATGCCCCTCTTTTCAACTGTCAGACTGTCTAAGGAGAGCTATGTCTTGCTGGCTCACAAAGGTTTAACTGGGAAGACTGGCAATGTGCATGTAGGTCACATAGCAGGCCTGATACTACCCACGCACACACACACACACACACACACACACACACACACACACACACACACCATGAGCCCGGAGATGACTGCATGTGTGGTGTCGGGGGCCAGATTGATCTCTTTGGCCGGGCCGCTCTTGTTCTTGGGGTTCACCACCACTCTGTAACCGGTCAGGCCTTTGAGCCCTGTCAGCCGGTTGGCCTGGCTCGAGGCAGCCCAGGTCATGGTGAAGGAGGTGGGGCCAACCTGGGTGAACTGGAGACTGGTGGGCGATGGGATAGCTGAGGGGAGAAGAAAGACCTTAGCTGATGGGTTTAAATGTCTGATAGTTCAAGGTTAGTGATTGTGGCTTCATCGCGTCTGAGACAAGCAGGAACCTCTGCTGCTTCCAAAGCGGAAGTGCCACAATTTGCACTTCCTTGAATGGCCACCAGAGGCTGGCTGCAAAAGGGAGTCAATACTCAGACTCCCATGATTAAATGGACATTTTAACATGGGAGTTAATTAAATGTTTATAGAAAAAATACATGTTTACAGCCTGGCTGTCATATTTTTGTTTTTGTTTATATAGCTAGTCTCCCTGTTCATGACAACTGTACAGGATGTGGATGTTTATATAACTCATCAGTTACAAATATATTAAAGTGTAACTGCAGTCGAAACCAGCGCAGCTTAAGCTTCAACCCCGTTTTTGAGAGAGCCTATGGGAGGGCTTGTCTGTTCATTTATATGGTCTGAGAGGGCTTGTGGCGAGATAAAAGGTAAAGGGGTGGACCTAAGTGCACTCAATAACGACGACCAGTTTGACCAGTTTGATCAGCTACCTGTGGCCTGCGTCCCCACCAGGGGCGTGCTGGAGGTGAAGTCGTGCAGGGCGACCACCTTCACCGTGTATTCACTTCCGGGCCGCAGGCCGTGGATAACAGCGGACTCGGCATCCCCGCGCGGCACGGGCAGTAGCTCTCTCTCGCCATCTTCAGGGCTGGAGTATAAGACGCGGTAAGACGTCACAGTGCCCTCGGGACTGTCCCAGGTGATGCGCATGGAGGTGGAGTCTACGTCCACAAAGCTCAGGTCTTTGGGGCGGTCCACGTCTGAGTAGAGTTGGTGGGGTAAGAAATATATTAATATAAGTTATATTATTTCAGTTTAAAAAGGGAATGGGTCTAAGGGAAGGCCTTACTGGTAAAAGCAGTCTCCACCAATGGAGGACTCTCTCCATCTTGCCCAAGTGCATACACACTCAAGATGTACTCCACGGTGGGCATCAAGCCTGAGAAGGTCATCTCTGTCTGATCTGGAAAAGACAACACACAACAGGAACAGAGAGGTATACAGTTAACTCTGGTCTAACTAAGGTGTCTTAGATCCCACAGGACGCGCTTTTCAGGTTCCAAAATGCAAGGCGCACTGCACTGCCTTTTGTTGCAGTGCACACTGCAAAAAAGAGCAGTTTGATGAGAAAAAACAGTCCTCTGGCGCAGAGGACATTTTGTGTGTGTGTGTTTGTGTAGAACTGGCAAAGTAGCTATCCCTGCTAAAACAATGATAGTTGTCTAACGTTACAAGCCATATTAGTGTAACTACGAGATTTACTGTAAATAAATATTTGTAATTAAGCTGAATTAAATAATCATGAAAAACAGTTTGAGACGTTATAAAAAAAATATATATATACAGTATATATTGTTAATATACACCTCCTGGTATCAACCAACAGCCTCTATACTCCATGAATGTGGTTTCCTAGTAACTGTTAACTTTCCCGCTTCTCAGATCATTCAACAGGAAAAAAAACAGGAGTTGAATATTTTCTAACTCCAAAATTGCAAGGCGTTTAAATGAGAGGCGTCCAGGGTGCATAAGCAGCACGTAAAACCCTTTCTACCAATAGAAAACAATTGAAAAAAAGACACCTCTCACTGCATGAAGTGCATCCTGTATGCAGGGCAAACAAAAGGCACATTCTGCTAAATCTAATCCAATCCAAGACATATCAGAAATAAAGCTGCAGAAAATATATCGAGACTATTTTGACTATACAAATGCTGGTGTAGGTTCACATTGTGTGTGTGTGTGTGTGTGTGTGTGTAAATATACCTGGAGCAACCACCTCAGAGAAAGAGGGGCCCTGTCCATTCCTGGGGGCCCCGGTCACCCTGTAACCCTGGATGGGACCCTGGGCCGGGCTCCACCTCACTGTGATGCTGTTGTCTCTCACATCTGTCACCGCCATCTCTGAGGGAGATTCAATGTCTGGGAGGTGGAGAGAGGGGGTGGGGTGGGGGTAATGGTAAAGGGAGACAAGAATAAAAAATGGTCATTTGTGTTTGTTTCACTGCTTGTGTACTTGTGTGTGTGTGTGTGTGTGTGTGTGTGTGTGTGTGTGTGTGTGTGTGTGTGTGTGCGCTTACCTGTCTTGTGTGTGATGAAAATAGGGGTACTGGATGCAGGACTGTCTCCTCTACCAGTGACAGTGTACACGGTGATGGTGTAGTCCGTTCCTGGATTCAGGTTATTGATGGTGGCTGTTGACTGAGAACCTGGCACCGTAAACTCCTTGGAGCCATGTCCACCTACAGAGAGATTACAGAAAGGCATAAGAAACAAATGGTCGATCAGTGGATAGACGTGCATGTAGGTAACTCAAAATAGTGTATTAATGTTCAGGAACAATTAAGTGAACAGGAAGAAATAAAAAATGTGGTCAGATATGGTTTGTAATAACAAAATGTGAAGTGATAATAATCCACAAAGAAAGTTACAGTATATAATTTCTGTAATTTTTAAGTGCTATCTATGTTCAGTAGTATTTTCTTGGAGTAACTGTATGCTTTTCTATGTGGTGTTAGGCTGACGACAGCACTCCTCCAGACTCACCCGACTCGCCATGCGTGATCCTGTAGTACCTCACAGTGACAGAGGGGGCGTCCCAGTGGATGGTGATGCTTGTCGGGCTGGACTCCACCACTTTGAGGTCAGTGGCAGCGTCAGAGACTGTAAGGAGATTAACAAGAGAAAACATTATCAACACATTCACTAGCCTAATACTAATTAGCATGTAAATAGAGTAACTGGCAAATACAGTTAGCATCATATTTACATGTATATTTACTAGCCTAATACTAGTCTCAGCCTCTTCCATTCATTAGCATTATGTCACATAGGCAACTCTGTGCTGAACATCTGATAGGGCCTAAATATATACCCCTGTAAGCTCGACACAGGACTCTCGGATTCTAGGCCATTTGTTGAACTTGCAGCATTAGGTCATATTTATTGAAATCAAAAGCTATTTCAATCAAACCCATCTTAACAGGGCAAGTTACATGTTAACATAGGACCCCTTCTTTGATATCACCTTTATAATTATTGCATCCATTGAACTTGTGAGTTTATGGAGAGTTTCTGCTTGAATTTATTTGCAGGATGTCAGAATAGCCTCCCAGAACTGCTGTTTTGATGTGAACTGCCTCCCACCCTCATAGATCTTTTGCTTGAGGATGCTCCAAATGTTCTCAATAGTGTTGAGGTCAGGGGAAGGATGGGGGACACACATTGGTATTCTCTCCTTTCATGCCCATAGCAGCCAATGACACAGAGGTAATCTTTGCAGCATGAGATGGTACATTGTCATGCATGAATATGATTTTGCTACAGAAGGGAAGGAGGTTCTTTTTGTACCATGGATGAAAATGGTCAGTCAGAAACTCTATATACTTTGCCAAGGTCATTTTCACACCTTCAGGGACCCTAAAGGGGCCTATCAGCTCTCTCCCCATGATTCCGGCCCACAACATGACTCAGCCATCTCCTTGCTGACGTCGCAACTTATTAGGACATGGTAGCCATCCACTAATTCATCCATCTGGACCATACAGGGTTGCACGGTACTCATCAGTTAACAATACTGTTTGAATTGTATGTATGTATTTCTGGGCCAACTGCAACCGTTTCTGCTTGTGAGCATTGGTTAGGGGTGGCCGAATAGTAGGTTTAAGCACAACTGCAAGCCTCTGGAGGATCCTACACCTTGAGGTTAGCGGGACTCCAGAGGCACCAGCAGCTTCAAATACCCGTTTGCTGATTTGTAATTGCAGTTTAGCAGCTGCTCTTTTAATCCGATGAATTTGTCTTGCAGTAACCTTCCTCATTATGCCTTTATCTGCATGAACCCGTCTGTGCTTTGAATCAGCGACAAATATCTTTACTGTTCGATGATCACGCTGAAGTTTTCATTAAATATTTTATGTTTTCATACTTTCTCCAAGGAATTGCACTATTTAACACTTTTCTGCAAAAGAGAGATCCATTTTCTTTCCCACATTCTTTGAAACCTATGGCTTGCTTAAAAATGTGGAACATACTTCTTAAGTAATTTTCCTTTAATTGGGCTCATCTGGCAAACTAATAATCACAGGTGTCTGAGATTGATTTCAGTGATCCAAAGAGGCCGGAGACTTACCTGGCTGGCTGTGCAAGACTAGCTAAATACTAACTGATAACATGTAAACAGAGTAACTGACAAATACAGTTAGCGTCATATTTACTAGCCTAATACTAACTGATAACATGTAAATAGAGTAACCGGCATATACAGTTAGTATCATATTTACAAATTAAATAACACACTGTACGCAGGAAAACATACACGTTGTCTGTTGTCCGCTGAGCGGCAGGCTCTCTTTGGTCCCGCTCACAGCGTAGATGCTGATCACGTACACCGTCTCAGGGGTGAGCCCTGTCAAAGTGAAATGGTTCCTGGTGGGTGGCAGCCTCTCATCCTTGGCCCTGCCTCCGCTAGCCATCTGATAGCGAATGCGATAGCCTGTGATGCGGGACTGTGGCGACACCCAGTGGACGGTGAAGGAATTGGTCATGACCTCAGAAAAGCGGAGGCCTTTAGGCGAGTCCAGGGCTGGAATAGGTGGGAGGAAGGATGGTTATGTCCTTATGTCGTGTATATTGCAGGTACTGCATATTGTTTTCACTCTTTCATGTAAATAATGTATTTAATGTATTTATTTGTAAGGGACCATGTGCAATTTTAAATATAAATATATCGTCTTAATCATCTGTTCATGTGACCAAAAAAACACTTACTGGCATGCGTTCAATATAATCTACTCTAGTAAACTTCCCCACACAACCTAACAAGAAACATGTAACCAGGGTTAGGATTTACTCACTTGTCCTCTGTGTGCCGATGACAGACAAACTGTCTCTCTGTTCATACACACACGCCACACTAATAACATATTCTGTGTCCGGCAGCAGGCCTGCAGACAATGGAAGAAAACACAGAATGAATAAGAATGACGAGAATTAATACACACGTGTGTAAAAACACAGGTGTAAGAATTGTTGTCCATTACTTACCTGTTAACACCACTTTATTGGTTGTGCCTCCCACCCTTTCTATAAGGCTATTTTCTTCGTCATCAACAGGGTGGTACCTAATGGAAGAAAGATAATTTTTTGCGTCGTCACATATTTATTTGTGCTCACAATAAAAAGAAAAACACTAATAAAACCAAGGTGAACAAATTGGGTCCAGATAATAAACACCCTAACCAGGTATCCACTAAAAAAGGTGATTTCTCTTCCCCTGCTGGACAACTGTGGTAGTGCAAGCAATCAAGTCCATAGTCGTCATACCTGATGAGAAAGCTGTTGATGTCTGCAACATTAGGGACGCTGGGGGAGACCCAGTTGACCTCTATGGTGTCTGGTCCCACCTGGCCAAACTCCAGATCGGTAGGTGCTGGTACAGCTACAGGAGCAGGAACAGTTAGATGTTGTTGATGTTATGTGGGAGAGAATGGGGAGAGGACAAGGACGTCTGAAGGGCGTAAAAATAACGGACGAGAATGAAAAGGAACGGCTGACAGGCATGAAAAGGAAAGTTATGACATCATCGTCCAAACAGAACAATGTGTGCGTCTGTCTCTGCTTGTGCTCTACGCGTGTGCATTCACCCCACTCCTGCTGGTTTATAGCGTCTTAAAACGCCCCAGAACAAACACTGTTTCCATTAGGGGCTAAAACAAACCCCAGGTGATAACATCTCCCAACTAAAGCCATGTGCTCAGCAGAAACACACACACACACAAACACACACACATGCACGCACTAACAGCAATGTAACATAATTTAACTCTTCTTGTGGCAAGAAAGAATAGACAAGAAATGAAACCCACGCGACGCTAACGCGCGCGCTTGTGTTAGCGCTAGCATCCAAGCATTTACCAGTCTGCTGCGTGACGGTGGAGGGCAGGCTCTCGCCCGTCTCTGTCACGGTGAACACGCTGATGTCGTAGTCGATGCCGGGCTCCAGGCCGTGCACCGTGAAGTAGCCCCTGGTCGGTTCCAGCAGGGTCTCGAAGATGGGTATGCTCTCTCCGGCGGCCGCCACCGTCACGCGGTAGCCCGTGACGGACGTGGTGTTGTGCGGCGTCCAGCGCAGGCCGATGGTGGTGTCGCTCACGTCGACGAAACTCAGGTCGGTCAGCTGCGGGACGGCTGGGTAACAGGACAGAGAGACAAAGAGAGAGAGAGAGGGGAAGGCGGGGGTGGAGAGAGATGGCGGGGACGGAGGGGGAAGCACCAAACAGTGGACGGACAAAGACGGCAGGACAGACAGACATAAAGGAGCAGTGGTGAAGGCGAGTTCTAGAACTTTCTTCCAGGCTGTGTGACATTCAGTGTATCACATCATTGGAAGGGAGCAAGCATTAATACGGAGGCTGTTTACCCTGATATATTAGACACCCATATATTACCATTCAATGACATCTAGTCAGTGGATGTGTATTATGCTTCAGCGTTAATATAAACTCAGGAAGCCATGTTGTGGTGTTGCAAAATAGCCGCTCTAACAGGCACGTTAGCAAGACGGTAACACAGAGTAAAGACATCATCATTAATCCATTTAATACACGTTTGGTGTTTTTGAATGATTTTTAATGACATTTTCAACTGCCGTGAAAGACGGTAAATCTCGTCCTTTGTGGTTCACACACATACACACACACGCACACGCCTGGACCGCTACTAACCTGGTGTGATGGTGGTGGAGATGGGTTCACTCTCTATGTCGTCCTTGACAGTCACCACACTGATATTGTATTCCACCCCGGGACTGAGGTTCTCCAAGGTGCACGAGTTCTCGCCCGCCTTCACAAACTCCTCCACGCTGTTCCCTTGCTGACCCTGCGTGGGTGTGCATGTCACTCTGTAACCTGTGATGTCTGAGAGAGAGAGAGAGAGAGAGAGAGAGAGAGAGAGAGAGAGAGAGAGAGAGAGAGAGAGAGAGAGAGAGAGAGAGAGATGGTGGTGAATACATCTTTTATAATAGACAACCTGATTTATGTCCAGCCGTCACACATACACACACAGTGTAATGTGTGCGCCTCTGTACCTGGTGTCTTGGCTCCGTTCCATTGCACGGTGATATCACCTGTGTCTGGGTGAGACTTCAGGTTGAGGTCGGTGGGAGGAGACAGAGCTGGAGGGGTGGATGAGGAGGTGGAGAGACAGAGGAGGAGAATGGGAAGCCAGGAAAAGGAAGGGAGGTGAAGACATTAGTTTAAACAGATGAGGACAAGTAAATCAATCCCCAACTTTCATGAGAAACTAGCTCCAGTTTGCGTATGTTTTCATTCATTCCCACTTACGCGTGACAACATGGCGAGTGATGCTGGAGTCTTGTTCATGCCCGTTGATGATTGGCTGAACACTGTAAGTGTACTCCACCCCCGGGGTCAGGCCAGAAATAAAGATACTTCCCGAGTCAGACACCACGTCTCTTGGGGCTTCACCCCCCTGACTGGGCCGCACAGTCAACTGAAGAGAGAAGAGGGAGAAGAGTGAATGAGAGAACGATAGAATTACAAATAAGAAAAACTCACAAAAAGAATTAAAGACAAAGAAAAGCCAGGATGAAAATAACAAAGAAAGAGAAAGAAAATAATGAAAGAGCCCATGAAGCTCGTTGAGTGGATAGTCTGGGCGTGGGCCCATGCATTTAAATGAAATGGATGAAATGTTGGTACCAAAAAGACACATTTTAATTTAAAAAACTGTTTTGGCCTTCCTGTAATGCTGTACAGTGTCACTTACGCCCCTCTGGTTCTCACCCCTTGATAATGTCACATATTATACGTAATACATCACAGCGTCACCCCTCACAAAGAACAGTCGGCACACAGAGGTTGAGCCATACCTTGTATTGGACACGTGGTGTTGGAGTCCAGGAGATAATGATGGAGGTATTGGTTACATCTGTGCTGAAATGAGGCACGTTACCCAGCGGAGCGTCTAGAGAAGGACACAAGGTAAAATGTTGATTAATCGTAGTGCTGGGAAAGATATCATATTTAGGGAGAAAAGCAGTAAGGGGAGGGGTACCAATCAGAGTTTATGATAATATCTCAAATGAGAAAAGAGCATAGTACTGAATTAGATATTAAAACTTTATTTGGCCAAACGCTAAAGCTTAGTGACTGACGTATAGCTAAATATAATGTAGCATAATATTTAGCTTTGTGCGGTGTAGCCAGCAGCTCAGTCTCACATAACGTTAACTGGGACACTCACTGGTTGTGAATATGGCCTCTTGGCCCTCGCTCAGCACGGTGCCCTGCTCGGCGTGCAGTCTGACGTAATACTCCGTGTCGGCCTTCAGATTCAGCAGGGTGTACTGCGTGAGCCTCGCAGGGAGCCGTAGCTGCTTGGGGGTGGAGCCCTCCAGGGTGAGGAACAGACGGTAGCCGGAGAACTTGCCGTGGGGGGCGGACCACAGCATCAGGGCACTGTCCTCCGTCACATTGGTGAAGTGGATGTTGGACGGAGTGTCAGGCTCTAAAGGGCGTGTGGATTGGCAAGAGTTAACACTACTGACGCCTTGAGGGAGAAGGGACACATCGTTAATGAATAGCCACGGTGGTTCAAGCTCACTTTGTTTCAATAGCAACGCTTTATAACGCTGGTTTCCAGATGAGAACCAGAGTGGTCACATGACAAACCTTAAAGGTGATTACATACTTTCTATATAAATATATAGTGGCAAAATTGCACGCTGAGCAGAGAATGATGAATTACATCACATTACCTCTGTGTGTTGTAATCTGAGCTCCTCTATTCTTTATTTACATAGCTGGCCATGCATGCATGAATGTTAGTGCATGTGTGTTGCCCACACATCATTTGTTTATGTCTGAGATGCTGGTGAGACAGAATCTAGTGTCAGAATGTCATATATGTAGAACCACTAATCTAAAATGGAATGGGCAGCAGAAGACTACACAGGTACTCACTCCACCAGTGGTTTAGGTAAGATGTTTAGCTACTTAAGTGGCCACTGAGTGTAGATTATACAGTAAAACATATATGTACAGTATAGTATGTGTACAATATATTATAAGAAAGAATATGCTGTATGATATGAAGGCGTAACAAGGTAACAAGGTATTATTGCTGTGGGTCAACCACACTAAAATAATGATATGATAAAGAAATAAAATTCTGTCCGTTTTGCATTGTGTTTATTCCATCATTTATATGTCTGGGTTTGTGCGTGTACTGCGTGTACTGCGTGTACTGCAGTACCTATGTACTTGTGTGAGTGTGCCATACTCACTAGTAGTATGCTCTGCAACCAGTGGCAGGCTCTCCACTCCATCTCGGATGGCGTAGACATTGAAACGGTACAGAGTTCCTGGCTGGAGGTACGTCACTTCCATGTAGGTGTTCTGGCTGGTGGGCAACGTCATCTCCGTCTGGGGTGTGCCGCTCTCATCTACAGGGCTGGCCGTCACCCGGTAGCCTGACACAACGCCCGTGGGCCCAGTCCAGGCCAGGGTGATCTTATAGTCCGTCACCTCGAAGAACTGAATTTCGGTGGGCGAGGCCACTTTCTCTGCAGACAGGAAACAACCCCATAGGTTATTAAATTCACTTAAAAATGACACAGTGGCCAGGGAAGTGTGACAGGTAATCGAGAAGGCTTGAACCCCTCCTGACCAAGTGTCGAGGTGACCCTGAACAAGACACCAGACACTGCTCCTGGTGGTTGAATGGCACATTGCATGGCTGACGCCACCAGTGTGTATGAATGTGAGTGTTAATAGGTGAATCATGCACAGAGCTTCGAGTGTCCTGAAGGTAATAAAAGCTCTATATAAAAGCAGGCCATTTGCGATGTATGAAGCCACCATGCAAAACAGGTCAACAATCAAACATTCAAGCTAATGCTTGTGGCATGAACTGACACTCTTGAGATTGACAAAATAAACACACATTAAATGTATTGTCAGCTATTGCAAGCTAATTGCAAGCTAAAACACGTTTTGTCAAATTGACCAAATATTTCCTCGCATGTCGCTAGCTTACCCGCTCTCTGTGCGTTTTAGAAAAATGATCAGGTACACAGCCTTGGCTCCGTAAATAGAAACATAAACAAAGTGGGGAACCCCGCTCACAACAACAAAGCCGTAGTATACACTTTGCTTCACAGTGTGTTTCGATATGTGGAGCGGCACCGTGGAGGGCGTGCCATGGAGTGATATTGTTTTGATTATGACTAACCCTGCCTTTAAGTGAGGAAACGGGAAAGACGATAAGGAGGACAAACGGCAGCCCGAGTCAACACACAGACATCTAGTTGACAGAGCAGGGCCAAGTAAACAGGACAACATGAAAAAGACGAGCAAGGTGAAGCGGGTTCACGTAAACGCTGAGAGACCGTATAGAATAGACAGGTGGGTACAAATATCTATGCCGTGACAAAGCGCACATTACAGTGAGCCCGGGCAGGGGTTTGAGATGACATCATGTGACTTCAATACAGACCATTATATGGCAAAGGAGTAATGCATACACATAATACGCGTTTCCATTTGATTGTGGATTATTTACAGACTACAGCATTGTGTGACATACAGCATGTGTGCGTTCACTTCTGCCGCTGGTTGTGAATCCACCCAGCCTGAGCTATTTGTGCAACTATGCCCACTCTAACTGATTGGCCCAGGTACATACACAAGACCTCCCAATAGTAAATGCCACAATTTAAAAGTAGTAGCATGTGTTTGTGTGCAAGAGGAAAAGTCCATATTTAAATGTAATACACTGTCATGACGCCATTTTCAGTACAAATAGAGACAAATACAGTATGTTGGTGATAATCACAAAACACAGCAATATCAAGGTGGAAGAGGACAGATATTGGCACGAGGGAAAATATTCAATTAATGGCAAAGAGGAATAGTAAAAAGAGCGGGGTTAGAGAGGGCTGTAAAGATGAAGGGTTACGGCAGACTACAAATTTCTTAGGCCTAAGCTTTATACTCCTATCTGTGTATTTCAGCCAACAGCCGTAAGCCAGCAGAAGCTTTGAGTCTTTCTCCAACGATCGCAGGACACTTGCTTAGGTCATATATCTTTAGGCACGTCATTTAATATATACAAACAAACACACGCACACATTAGGTGCATTTCACGGCCCCATGCAACTACACAGCGAACAAGCACATACACACGCACACACGCACACACACACAAGTTTCCAACATCTGCTCCATTTGTCTGACAGCATGTCAGCTCTGGAGTAATGGACCGCTTTACATAATGCTAGTCACGCAGAGAAACTTTGCGAACAGCTGTGAACTCAATGCCTTTGACTTCTCAATCGGAAACAATTTGAACGTATTGCAACATAGAGTAATATTTCCACACTCCAACTATTACAATCGATTGATACATCATTAGACGCATGCTGATGGCTGGTATATTGTCTGTAGTTTGTCAAGTGGAGTCTTTATAAGCAGTACAGTACATCTGATGTTCCACTATCACAGTCACGCCCTGGCAAGTTGTCTCAGCATACAGTCAGTATTCTGAGCTGCATTGGAAAAATTAAAACAGAAACAGGTGGTAATAGGACCCGTGTACGCGTCAGCTGTGCACGTGTGAAAGCTAATAAAGGCTTGTAAGTGCGTGTGCTTCTTACAGACTCACGCGTTAGGTGCACCGTCATTCATAACGAGAAGACAGCGTCTGGGAATGCTTTTTTAATGACTAAGCTGAAATTCAAGCCAAGCCAATGTAGGAAACCTAAACAAAATCTTAATTTATATTATGAAAGAACCAATATAGATATAGTAAACACTGTCAGTGTCTGAGAATAAAGACAAAGCTGCAATATACTTGGCCACGTTACGCTGTGCACAATCATTTCAGAGCCTACAAGAACACAAAGTAGAATGCAAAGACAGAAACACGTATGGTATAGTCATTTCTCCAAACCGCCCAAAGACAACCAGCACTGTTCAGCCACACAATAGTTTATAGGTTCCAGTTAGTCCACAGGCACAAATGTTCGTACCTGGCAGTGGGTCTCCAGCAGTGTTGACCTGCACAAAGATGGGCTCACTCTCCAGGCTGTCTTCCACAGCGTAGATGCTGATGTTATACAACAAGCCAGGAAGCAGGTCGCTCAGGGTCACAGAGGTCGCAGTGTTTGGCAGGGTCAGCTCCGTGCTCTCACCTTCTAAGGATGGTGTATACACCACTCGGTATCCTGCCAGAGAGAGGGAGAGGGAGAGAGATAAGTCAAGCTAGTGAGCTAGTTAGTTCTAATGGTCAGACTGACTATCAGCCATGCGTAGGCGAGCTTGCCAAAAAATGCATGCTGTAACACACCCGTGATAGGAGCAAGTGGTTTGTCCCAGGTGATCACAATGGACGTTTCTTCAATTTCTTCCACCTCGTGGTCTATCGGGGCGTCGGGCGCTGTGAGGAGAGAGAGAGCCTTGTTCATTTGTGTTGATTGTCTCGACCGTTTGTTTGTTCTCCGCCCTCCGTGTGGCTGCGCTCACCGGTCGTCTGTGAGGTAGTGAGAATGAGGTTGTCGCCGCTGTCGGTGACCTCGTACACGTTGACGTTGTACTTCCGTCCGGGGAGCAGCTCGCTGATGTTCACCGAGGTAGTTGTACGAGGCAGGTCTGAAGATGGAGCACGTTCATATTGCATGGGTCAAAACTGTTTCGCACCCTCTCATGATCACTACAGCCTGACAATAGGCCTGGGATCTCTAAGCAACGGAAAGTGGAACTGCCCCCTGTCTCTGAGCCTGACTCCACCCACTACACAACTTTGACAACTGCTCAAGGAGGTGAGTGAGGGGAGGGGAGGGGCTGATCCGAATTTGATGACGTATGAGCGGATATAGTGTATTGTTGAAAACCAGCCAGGGCCTGGGGTGATATTTAACAGAGATAATGTATAGATGAGCTTTCTGCCCGTGAAATGATCTTCATAAAAACGTGAATTTTGTCAATGTTAACACGAGCAGTGATGTGCCTTTTCACACTTCGAACCTATTACTTGGTTTACAGCTAAAAAACAAAAAACAAAAACATTGTAGGGTGTAAAAACATAAAACAACAACAACTTCACTTTGTGGATTGTGTACTGAATAATATTGGTGTTGATACAGACAACTCTCCCGGCAGAGATGACACACACACACACACACTAAAGTGTCATTCATGTAAATATGTTTATGCGTGTTTATGGAAGCTCATTATGCATACATGTGCAGCATGTATTTTATGTGTCCCTTCCTCTCATCTCTAAATTCAGACTGTATGTGTGTGTGTGTGTGTGTGTGTGTGTGTGCGTGTGTGTGTGTGTGCGTGTGTGTGCACGTGCGCGCGCACTCACCAAGCACTATGGGCTCTCCTGTGCTCTGCCCCTGTTCCGTGAGCTCGTACTCCACTCTGAAGCCAGACACGGTGTCAGAGGCAGACACCCAGGAGATGACGAAGCTGCTGGAGGTAATCTCCGTCACAGACTCAGAGGTGTCAACTACTGGAGGAGGAGCGGTGGTCTCTCCTTCTGACGTAGCCACTGAAGACACAGGGTTTAGTTTAAGGCTAGCAGGGAATAATCACACCTTGAATTACAGATCAATACAACATTAACATAAAGATAAAGCCCAACTAGGCCTGTTTACACTGTATCTAGAAACTCTTCATGTTATTGTAGTAGTTATTTATTGTTTACAGTCAAGTGAAGTGTGAGGCGAGAAGCAAAACGAAAACACCATAATGGTTCCTCACATGATCCGTAGACAGTGGAGAAGTCGAAGCTTGTGACCTCTCTCTGTCCAAACCTCAGCACACTGATCAGCTGACCCTCGTAGGTAATGCCGGGCTTTAGGCCAGAGATGGTGTAGGAGTTGAGATGGCCAGGGATGATCACCTCCCTCCACTGGATGTGAGTGTTTTTCTGTGCATGCAACAGCAGAGAGGGTTTATTTGAAGTGTGTATACGATAACAACTGGTTAGATTTTAAAACCTCTCAGATTGTCATGATCACAATGACACAGGTGACATGGCAAACTGGCGGCCCCTCTGGCCGTGTGATGCAATGGCATTTAATTTTGCATCATTCAAACTACAGCATAAACCACATATTAAGTGTATTTGATGTATTAACAATGCTGATTGACTTATGCACTGCACTGATGTGGAGGAGTCAGATTTACCGGTCTCCACTTGAGTATGTACTGGGTGATGTGAGCAGATGACGGGGCATTCCACTGGATAGGGTGAGAGTTGGGCTGGTTTCCAGACTCTGTTATGATCACCTGTACAGGACGCTGGCCACCTGAAATAAGAGAAACGAGACCAATTAGGCTCAAGATACAGTACATAGGGTCATAATATACCGTAGTTATGAAGCTGCACTTTTCTATAGGTCAATAATCTTTATTGAGCAACACCAGCATTTACAATGTCTGTCTGACAACACGTTACTGAACAGAACAAGGCAGTTGGATAGCAAAAGATGAACAACTAACACACTTATGCAACATTCCAGGCCGGGTTTTAACAGTTAGAAGGGAAAAAGGTATCTCCTTTTCCCAACCAATCCACAAGCTTGTCCTATTTTTGCTTTGTGTATGAAAAAATATATAATTCAATTATCTTGGAACTTTAACACGTCACCATTGATATAAAAGTCACATATATGACATATTGGATGAAAATGTGTATTTTCAAAATGTTTTTTCCACATTCGTCTTCACAAATCTTTGCATTATTTAAGACATACTGTATCTGCATTCTCTAAAATGAATCTCAGAGAATCCTTTGCGAGAATGCTGAACTGAACAATCAAACAACATCAACAGATGTCATATGGCAAACAGACTACTGAAATAAGCCATGCTGATAGAATCGGGCACAGTAGCTTCTATAAAGAAACGGAGGTTTTCAAACCACTTTTCTAAATAGCAGAGCTATAATCAAAGTTTCTGAGCAAGTGGATTGGTTAACCAAAAGTCGCTAGAAGATCAGGCCTCAAAAACAATCTGGGACCAATTACTGAATATTACAGGCCCACGGGCCACTGGATTAGATTGAATCAGATGTGATACGCACATTCAAAAGGGTACACGCTTGCATGTGTATTCAGAAACATGCACACAAACACATCTGCATTTAAAGCGAGCTAGCATAGACAAATGGATGCAAACAAAACCGGGCAACTCGGGAATCAAAACTAAGATAATTTGTTAAAATACAGTTTCTGGCAGGAACAAATATAAGCAGACATGGCAAAGAAAACATTAAATTACTTCCCCATGTCGTCCAGCTCTGTTTGGGAACAAATGGTAGGAATTCTCAACAACACAAGAAATAAATCCTATAAACGTGTTGCCTTTTATGGTCTTTTATGGCTTTTTACCCAGTTAGCAAACTGACTTGGGGGTTGTAGCTGCCTCATACTGCCCTTAAATCTACTATATGCGCACACACACACACGCACCAAATTCACAGCTGGATGCTATTACAGCCAGCTATGTCAGACCGATGTCCTACATTTTGACCACATTTTGTATCACGCGTCAACCTGTTTTAGCTGCTCTCGTAAAGCAGCAATTTCTTCTGAAAGGCTTCTGGAAGCTTACAGTAGATTTGTGTTAACAATAACACTGAAAACCATTCCACACCTTGTGCTAATGCTGGAAATACAGTATATTAAAGTCAACAATAAACCTCACATAGGTCAGTGTAGATGAAAAGTCTACAACATCCTTGCTTGGTTTAGTACAAACCCACCTAAAATAAGCTAAAAGAAGAATTTCTAAAAAACAATGGACGGAAAGAATACCCCTGAAAATCTGAAGACATTTTGTGGAGCACCGAGAGGTAGGCTGCATTTACACAGAATGCAGAACTCAGTAACTACGTAAACTGAAGGATTTAGCTCTCAACACAAACACCATTCCCCTTCTCTGTCCCACTGTAACAAAGTCTCAAAGATAATGAATGGATTTGTTGCTCAAATCAAATATTGCTTTAAATGTTCTGTGGATAGCATGAACCAGTGTGTTTATGCCTGCGTTTGTGGGTTTGTGTGCGCATGTGTGCTGAGCTGTTTTGCACAGCTGTGGCAATAAGAGAGGGCGCCACATGCTACTAAGAACAAAGGCTCAGGATAGAGGGTGTATTTGTAAAAGAGGAAATCACATCCCCTCCCCTCGCCCCGTCTGGTTCACATCAAAGTCAAGGACCTTTTTTTCAAGGTAACATGAACAAATGTATTTCACTAGTTTGAGAATCATTTGTAATGCGAGCTTCTTTTACTAACAGTCTCTGTTTGTGAGTGTGAACAGTGTAGTGGATCACCCTTTGCATTTTTGTTACTGTGTGTGATTGTGTGTGTATTCCTGAAAATGTTTCTGTGACTTTACCAGGATAGGTTTTTTGGGGGTCGCAGCCGAGCTCTCCGAGACCGTTGCCATAGCAATAGCACTTGTACATGATTCCGTTGATGACCTTTTCCCACGACTCCCCGATCTGGTAGAAGGCTTTGGTCTCCGGCTCCTGACACTGGTCTGGACATGACCACATTAGAACCATTAATATAGGGAACATAGACACAACACAGACCTCCCCGCAAAGTATTCTTCCCAATTTCCTTCCCCATGGAATAGCCCCATAGAGCAGCCTCATGGACCAGTAGCCTCATAAGATGATGCTAATCTTGTGAGCTCCAATTTCATTTAGGTCTATCAGTCTGGATCCCCTCAATGCAAAAGCGTTTAGAGAACAATCGAGCTAATCAGCGGCTAGCTAGGTTTTCCCAAGATGTCAACATCATACCTCATATGTTCCAGTTTCCACTGGTGCTGTAGCTGATTTTAAACATTCTGACTGGGGGACACAAGGTAGGTAGTCCAGTCATATATAAGGATGTTTGATTTAAATTAATTAACACCTTTATGACAAACACTATTGAATTGAGGGCTTCCAGAATACACATTACAGATGATGGCGTCAAACTAGCTAGCTAGATCAGGATGGTATTACAGGATTCCCCCACATACAATGTTAATATAGCAGGAGAGAATGCACAACGGTCCAATTCAATATAAAACGAGCGACGTGCAAACCCACCAATGGCATCACACTTCCAGCGGCCGCGCCCCTGTCCAAAGCAAGTGCAGTTCATCTTGTAGCCTTCCTCGTGTTGTTTCAAGAAGGTCTGGTTCACCTCATAGGTCAGGCCGTCCACAATGCACTGGTCTGGGTGGGTGAATGAAACGCCACACGCAAACACATGATGCGAGGCCCTCACAAATGTATGACTAAATGTAAATAAATTCATTTAGAAATAACATATGACCTAATTAAGCTCTTTGCAGGTTGTCCAAAAAGACTTGACTCACATTTAAAGCTAATTAGTACATACAAATGTTCTTCTGAATAGCGCAGGTGGGGTTTCATCTGAGAATTTGCTCGCATAAAGGGTTGCTGTGCTCAGGTGTGACCTTTCACCTTTAATCTGAGAGCAGGGTATACGTATCTCTCTTTCTCTCATTCACAGTCACCCCCCACCCCTCTCTCTCTCCTACGCAAACACACACACACACCTTTAAGTTGGGAATAAGCAACACAACTCCATTCTCCACGTCCATTGCCGACACAGGTGCATCGCATCATGTGACCCAACACATCGTGGACTTTGTCCCACTGGTCTCCAACACGGTACATAACCCCCTCGCTGGTCGTGCACACTTCCTCGTGGGCTACAGTATACACAAGCACAAACACACACACAATCAGGTATATAGAAAATATATGAATATGAAGCAGCCTTACAAAAAGTAACCGGTAAAGATGGGATGGAAGAGAACAGTTTGACTATATTCTTTGTTTTATATAATGCCAGTAAACGTCCCTGTACATTTAACATACACAATATGAATAGAAACACAGTCACTCCAACACACACATACACACACTTGTTATTCTAGAAGTTTGTAGGCTGTATTTCCTCTTGGTGATCATTGATTGTACCCTACTATTAGTAAACCTGTATTTTGAGATACCATGACCACCTGTGTGTCTTTATAAAGGACAATTCCCTTGGAATAAACACCAGAAACAGATGTGTCTGTGTGTGTATTCCCCATAAATTAGCAACTAATTTAAAGGAGATGAGCAGTTTGTATGTGGACAGAAGTGTTTTGTCAGGCCATGGTACAAGCATAGACTTGTCAGTGAGAGAGAGAGTAAGAGAGTGTGTGTGTGCGCGTGCGTGTGTGTGTGTGTGTGTGCATGTGTGCAGAGCCAGCTGTCCTGGACTCCAACCAAGGCAGAATCTGGACTAAAGCCAGCAACTTTGGTTCATAGGACTGGAACTATTCTGGCTGGCACCAAATGTATGGCCAAGGCTTTTGCAGGACTAGGGAAGCTATAGTCATTTGGTTTAAGATTAGTAGAGAAAGCCATTTAGCATTTGAGGATTTAAGATTAAGATTGAGATTAAGCAAATATATTTTACTGTAACATTAGAATCATCTGAATGGTATTACTTTTATAAATTCTACATAATTAGAACAGCATCTGGAGAAATGTATACAAGCACAGAATTGATATCAATAACTGTAAATATCCAATTGGTCAATACATTTACATTACACAATGATATTAAAATATGTATTCTATATCACTGCAAATGTGCAAGATGATTACAATGTATTGTTCTTCCTCTGTTGACAACACACAAGCCAATTCTGTTTGTAATGAATGTGTGATTACCTTCTTGGGAAAATGGGTGTGCCCAGAAGCGTATCAATCTAGCTTGCAGATCAAAGAAATAAATAGATTTACCCCTGAACAGAATGAACATATTATGAGTTGTTTGATGTCTGTTATCTGGATATGGGTGGACAGCATTGCTTTACTGGTTTTAAGCAGCTTGACTTTAGTTTAGTGGCGGTCTATGTATTCCGTCCCACATAATGCAGTTGTGTTATTTCAGATCCTCTTCATCTTTTGTCATATTTTGTGACAGTCCAGTTATTTTGAGATATTAAAGACTAGATGTATTTGGCCTCAACCCAATCCTGCCGAGAGACTACACAAGCAATCTACAGTATAGCTCTTCAGAGCCAATCAGCTCCTTCCTTTCTCAGGCTAATTTACTTATTTGGCTAATGACTCTTAAAGTGGTCACTTTAGCATGGTGTATGAGGCTTAGTCAGAGCTGCTTGTGGGAACTACACATTTTTCTCCAAGCAAAACAGATTTATTGCCAACTAATGGGGAGTAATGGTTGTAGATTGGAGATACAGAGGTGGAAAACCAAATATTCTGTGAAATAAACACCATACGGGGCAAGTTGCAGGAGTTGTATTACAACAGAGTGATTGATTGTTTAGTTTTGGCTTCTGAAACATATAATTAAGGAAACCTATTGGGAATTGGATTCTACTCTATAAACTAATACTATGAACTGATACTTAAGATGTTGATTTTCTGATAGACAAATAAGTCAAATCATGAAACTTGAAATATTAAGAGTGAATTCTATTAAATATAAAATAAACAGTTATGAGGTAAAGCTTTTCTGTCAATGCTGATAGTCTTATTTAAACCTTCAAACTCTTAAATTACTAATTAACACTATTTTGACAATCACAGCAGGCGAAGCAGTTCAATGAATCGGCATAACCATGTAAAAGGGTTTTGTTTGTTTTGGCTGTTCTTATCAATGTCAAAAACCTCCTGGTGTGCTAACCCGGAACTAGATGTTCTGTAGCATCAACACATTCAGTTATGTTGAACCTTTTTCCTTTGCTTTTCTACAGCAGAACGGATGTGGTTTACAGACACAATGAGATTAAAATACACTAAACTAATACAAAATGTTAGCCAAAAGCAAGTGTGGCAAAGTCATTGGACTATGTGTACAAGTTCAATAAACACCAAAAAATAAGTATTGTCAGCCAGCCAAACCTTTCCTCCTTAATCTACATTCAGGAAGGCAGCTGTGATTTAATGGCAATACCCCTCCCATTTATTGGATCAATCACATCATATTAATTGATATCATTTATTTGTGACAATGACAGCTTCACTGTTGCATTTGCTCTAAGAATAATTAACATTTTTCCTTCCAGTTTCTTTACACTAGTGTGTAAAGGAGAGTTTAGTCACTTGTCTAATTGTATTAACACATCCCCTAGATTTAATTCTTCTTTGAAGACATTTGTGTCAGTGTTAAAAACCTTCTATTGTTGTGACTAATATTCTAGTTTTGACACAAACTGTGTGTAGCTAACCTGCATATCCTTTTAGGTCTTAATGTATATTTCTTATTCAAGCGCAGAATTGAACATCATTATATATTACAAGGAACAATTATATGATAAAAAAACAACATGTTATCCACATTATGTTATCACTATGTTCTCCCAATTACTCACCCTATCTAAAAATAAATAGGTAGATATGTTTGTCAGAGACCCCCTAGTGTTCGGCTGGTCTTAGTGTCTTGTAACCCATGGAGAGCTAATTGACGCTGAAACAACAAAATGGCACTTCTCTTTCAACCCTGCGCCCGGAATGTAAATGTCTCCGTAAACATCTCCATAGGATCAGTAAACATAATTTCTCTGAGTCAACACCCTTTATTCCACTTCAGTCCCACGCTGAATAATAGCTTTGGTATATCAGATAATGTCCAAGTTCTTTATGCATTTTAAATGAGCCTTTCAGAGTCTGGGTGGAGTGCCAATACAATTAGCCATGCAAATGGTGTTAGGCGTCACCAGAGCTAGTGGGCTGATGTCAAGAGTTAATCAATGACACGGTGTGATAAGATAATTGGTTAACTTCCCCTCACACACACACACACACACACACACACACACACACAGAACAATGTAACTGTTTGCAGCACCTGAAGCAATTCACCCTTTTTTTCCTAGCTCACGCACGCACACACATGCACTCACGCACACACACACATGCACACACTCTCTCACACACACACACACACACACACACACACACACACACACACACACACACACACACACACACACAC
>JAODLL010036864.1:0-21941 GCA_026546735.1 Forbesichthys agassizii
GCTTTCTATTTCTGTTAACCTTTTACCTTCTGCCTCATCGCTCTCCCACCCCCCCCCCCCCCGTCATTCCTGTCGTCCTTCAGAGGTCTCCTAATACATCTGTTATCAACTGGTCGTATAATTAACGTGTCCTCCGCCCGTCTCTTTCTCCTCTGTCTCCATTACTCTTGTCTAGTTCTTTTTCTCCTGCAGACTCTCACCTGTTAATACATTCTCTCTCTCTCTCTCTCTCTCTCTCTCTCTCTCTCTCTCTCTCTCATACTCTCTCTTTTTTGTCCTTTATGGACAGGTGAATTTCAGGCCACTCAGCCCTGTGGCCAACAGAGAACATTTGTCTGCCTGAAAGCTACAAATCTGTTGTGTGTGTGTGTGTGTGTGGTGTGAGTGTGTATGTGTGTGTGTGCGTGTCAGTCTTCCCTAAAGTGACATACGGGGACCCCAAGGGGTCCTTGAAATGGCCCCAGGGGGTCCTCAGCAAAAATGAAAGATAATTTAATATTTTACCATCATGTGCCAATGGTACTACAATGAGAATATGATGAGGTATTTCTACATTGATTAGAGGTTTTAAAAGTCCACAATTATTCCCTTAGGGGTAATATGAGCACGTGGTGATTATTTTCTTAGTCATAACTAAGAACATATAGGTTTTTAGATTGGAATTGGACAGGGTGACATTTCACTGAAAACCATTGGTTTAAATGTAATTGTGTGACACATTACTGTAAAATATTAAGTTATTATTATAAAGAGATTATTATTATTATGTTTTACAGTATCTGTTATCTTAGAACAATACATTAATTTAATAATTGGTGAATATATTTGAATGTAAAGGTAGTAAGTAAATGTCCTATATACAATATTTTAAACATTAATACAGCAGCAAGCAGCTATATTATAATGCAAGCTCCTCTGTTCCAGATGTGTGTGTGTGTGTGTGTGTGTGTGTGTGTGCATTCGTGTGTGTTGCCTACAAAGCATTCGTTTTTTTCTGTGATGCTGGTGCTTATTGTGACATATAGTGGCAGACAAAGTCCTGCGTTGATCCTTTAAATTTAGGTTTAATCGTGATTTGGAGAAAGATTGTTGATATTTTGAACTTATCAAAATAAAAACTCTTCCTTTAATGGAATAGGATGTTCCCTCGAAAGCTCTGTCCCCCAAATTGGACAGTCATTGCCAAGGCTATAATTGTCTGTCCCTTTACTCTTCTGTTACTCCAATGATGTAAAGTCTTGTATTGTGTTTCTGTAACCCTTCATTACCGTGTGCATAATTGTGTATATAAAATAGCATACGTTTGTTGAGCCTCATTAGCCCATTCTGTAGATTGATGGCATCAATGTACAGTACTGTAAGCCTTTAGTTTGCCCTGACAGCTAGATGAGAAAATAGCTAACTGGGAATACAATCAATACACTAAGTTTGTGTGTGTGTGTGAGTTTGTGTGTGCAAGTCCCTTGCATATCCTAAGAGTGTTTACGCAGGCTTTAATCTGAAAGCCAGCGCAGACACATGCAGGCTCTCTAAATGCGTATCGATCTTGGAGTGTGGTTTTGTGTGTCTTGACGGTTTGTTGGGTTTTGCTTTCATTAGACACAGCTCAGGCACATTATGCTGGAGAAAAGCTCACCGTATGATTTATCTGTGTGAGGTGTAAGCAGTCAGACACACTGTGTGTGCAGGTTTGCGACGTGTTAAAATGACCTCGTTTCTGCATTCTGATGAAATGTATCTTTCTAACACTAGAGTGAAATGAGTGTGAGGACATTTATAATCTCTTCAAGCTTCAGGTGTTTTTCCCAACCCTCTGCATGCATGCCACACACACACACACACACACACACACACACACACACACAGACAAACCTTTGCACAGTAAAATATTATCTATCTATCTATCTATCTGTCTGTCTGTCTGTCTGTCTGTCTGTCTGTCTGTCTCTTTTGAGTATTTACTATTTCTTCCATTTCACAGCCTATAGCTTTTATCTTGCCAGTAATTTACAGTAGTCAATGACAAGGAAACACTGTATGTCACACTGTATGTACACTTTTACATCCACACCTTGAGCATCATCATGTGTCACGTGCAAAGTTTCGAGTGTCTATCCCGTTGCCACTCGCGGTCAAATAAAAAGGGAAAACATCTGCAGTTTGAAGACTAATTCAGAATAATAATGTGCTGAAGGTAAAACGTTGGCACAAACAATAGGGTTTCAGGCCCTGAGGGGCTCCAACCTTTAAAGACGCAAAGAAAGAATTCAGGTCAAGTTGTTACTGTAAATAACAACAACCACACCAATCCTGACACACACACACACATACACACACAAACACAAACATAAGGGACTAGAGAAGGGAATTCTCTAGTGTCTCTCTCTCTCTCTCTCTCTCTCTCTCTCTATCTCTCTCTCTCTCTCTCTCTCTCTCTCGCTCTCTCGCTCTCTTGCTCTCTTGTTCTCTCTCTGTTTTTTTCCATGTCTGTCCTTTGTGTATAATTACCATGTCATCAAAGTTCTCCCCAGACTTCATTGTTTTGGTTTCATGGGGATTTGTAATATTTCATCATTTATTATAGAATAATACGTCTTTGTTATTTTACTCAAAGATAATGTTCTATAGTCTTCCTGAGTAGATGAAAAGGAGATCACTGCACTGATGTGCTTTGCTGTTCTCAGAAAAAGATTATTCTGATATAAATCATATTTTTTTGTTTTGTTTTACTAAGCTGTAGCAAAATATTGATATGTTTTTACAGTATTACATGATCTCTAGTCAACCTTTAAGGCTGGTGTTGTGAAAGATGATGTTTTGATTGAAGTTGCACTTGGCACTGTGAATCTGGGGAATCTTGACTTGCATGTTTTGAGAGACATACAGAATTTTGAATAGATTTAAGAGTTTCAGGTATTTCATTGTTTTATGCTGCTTCTACTTGTTCTGAGAAATGGATTAACTGGTTTGCTAAAGTTAAGGATGATTCGAGAAATGTATACCAAAGTGACTGATGAGAAAATATTCCATACCATATTGAGTACACTATGTTGGGTCAACACGAATTTAACTGCAGAAGAAAATCAACAAAACCAATACGTTTAGAAGCAAACATAATGCCATTAGAGGCAAACATAATGCCAAGACAATGAATTACTTCAAATTTAGGAGGGAAGTTAAACAATACTTGTGACACATACACAAAATTGCAGCAAAAAACAGGAAAGTTTTTGTTTATTTATGCTTGCATATATACATAGACTCATAGAGTATAATCGTATACGGTATACTGTAGTCAGTACTGTATAATACACACACACACATACTGTAGTTAAGTAGCCTGTTCAGGTAACCAACCAAACATTGTCCCAGTCCAACTGTGGCTCTTTAATCCTCCCTTGTGACACGTGTAGCTGACGTACCCTTCACCTGTGCTAACCTATGGAGCGACACAGTCAATGTGGGTCACAGTGCAACACAGCCCAACAGCATGAGCCATCTTGTGCCCAGGAGGAGATAACTAGTGGAAACTGATTCCGGGCGCTGTGTGGTACATTTGGCTCAGCAGACGGGTTCCTTGTCTGTGTGTGTGTGTGTGTGTGTGTGTGTGAGTGTGTGTGTGCATGTTTGTGTGTGTGTGCTGAAGAACAAAGGAAGCCTCTAGAAGACACCTCCCTACCTGGGCAGCCGTGTGAGGGGATGTGACCTAGTAAACAATGCATCCCTTGTCAGGTTTGGGCTCATGGCCCTCGTAAACACTTACCTGAGTCATGGAAAGAGAAGGGGGCAAAGAATCGTTTTTCTTTTGTTTCCCTCCCAGAGGCGTACTCAACTGATGAATGTTTCGTGTGACAAACTGACCTGTTGTCTTCCCAGCTCATATTCTGTTTACATCTCTGGAATATCAAAATGTTTTTTTTGTTTAATGCGGGGAAAACTTTGCCTCACATACAGTATCTCCAAAAGAAGCAGAAGTTGTTTTTCTTATTTTTATCTTTCAAAATAAATTCTCAGCTGTGGTCTCAAAGTGTGACTGCCAAGGTGAGATTTCTCACATGAAGTAATTTCTCCCACAGAACCCAAATAGTATATTTGATTGATTTATTATTTTACTTTATTTTATTTTATTAGATTTATTTTTATTTTTATAAATGTGTACCTGTAATGTGTATTTAAACAAACATATATTTTATTAAATGTATACCAGTTACATCTAAAACATGCAGGGCAGCGGCCCTCTAGTACCCGAGTTGGGGAACCCGGCTCTTCTCGCTTCCAGGAGCTTTTCCATTGCTCTTCTCGTCTCTACTCATCTGACCTCTCACTCACATTTTTCCACTGCAGTTCGAACAGAGCTATTGCTGTTCGAACCACTACTGCAGAAATGAAATACTTGATTATATACTTTAGTTATCATTGTGGAAAATACACATGCATATTCGTTCGTTAGGTATGTATTCGATTTTAAATATTGGGATTCGAGTATTCATTTTTTACATTATGCATGCATGTTTCATTTCATTAATATACTGTCTCTGTATAAATCCACAAAATGTAATTGCCTGCCCTACACTGGGTCATCAACACAATCAATTGCAATTGGCTAAAAGAAGAGAGCGTTCATTCAACACACTCTTAATGGCTAATACATACTATGAGTCTTCTTCATAGTTGACTCGAAGTTAAAAGTGTGTATTGCTTGCTGTTGTACAGTTATGTGCTATTGAAAATCTGCAAACGGTCCTAGATTTTTAGCAGGTTATGAAACATTAATTATAGTCGTGTGTTTGTAATGGTGTTTTTGAGAACAAGTATTCGAATACTTATTCGGAAATACCATCAATTATTCGAAGCCTGTAAAATGGTATTCGGGACAGCACTAAATGTCGTGGTTTGGTATTCCTCAGACAGTGAAGGCTTGAAAAGCAGAAAGAAATCGCAGCGAGAAAGAATGACATGCACCTCTCTCCACGTATCGTGCTGGGTGTAAAACTAACAATGGCACAACAGGATATGTCCCATGAACCCCCAGGAGCCAAGATGGCTTTCTGTTTGAATTAAATGAAACTCTTCTTGCACTTATTGACTGAAGCACTTCCTAGTGTAGTCTAGTCTGACGAAGAAACACATATACAGTATATATATATATATGTGTGTATGTGTGTGTGTGTGTATACATGCTCTGCTTTGCTGTACAGATGCATAGGTAAACGGTAAACAGTATAATCCCAACACTGACAAACTCGGCAATGAGTTCAGTCAGGTCGTTCTCTAATATGTGGAACCATTGGAGTTGTAGCCTATGTGATATTGTGGACTCTGTCTTTCTTATGTTTATTTTCTATTTGTCTGCTAAATTGTATGTCTTCTGGACCGTGTGTGTGTCGTTAATATGATGATGATGATTATTGATTATTGATGATGCATTATGTTTTTAATATTTTAAATTAACCTCACAACCCTGCATTGCACATAGCACGGAAAGCTCCGAACCCAAATTTGAAAAGCTCATCCTTATATCTAATTTGAAGATTTTGTTGCATAAAATGCAAGGCAGCACACACTGCCATGACCACACTGTTTAGAGAAGAGGCGTTCAATCCCGGGGAACATTACAACAACAACAAAAACACAGGATCTGCTAAATTATTCTGCGCAAACTGCTGCTGAGTTTTGACTGAAAAAGAATCCTAGGATGACAATTGGCAGGGGCGCAAGACGGGCTGCCAATTCCCCCACAAGTGAAGGAAGCGACTGTGCTGTGCTGTGTTTTTGGCTCACGCTTGTAATGCCACAGCAATGTGTGCATCCTTTACAGCCAGGACCGATGGCTGGAGGTACACTCTCTGTGGTGTATAGACAGCAAGCAGATGTTAACCCTCTGAGTGCCACGGCTGGATAATTGGCTGGAAATGCCTTTGTCTCAGAAAACGGAGACAGAACCCCATAGAGAGAAAATAGAGAGAGAGTGTGTGTGTGTATGTGAACGAAGTCAGTGTGTAGGCATGTTTGTGGCGCCTCTGTGGCGTGCGTGCACGTGTGCACACGTGTCCTTGGGGGTCTCTCTTTTTCTCTCTCTTTTTTTCTCGTCTCTCTCTCTCGCTCTCGCTCAGCTTGTTACCATAGCAACATTGGAGAAGACGAGGTAATGCTGCCAGAGTCCCAAAAATTTTATTATCTTTTTTTTTTTTATTTATTTTTTTTTTTTTTACACATGTGCGCGTGCTCGCACACACACACACACACACACACACACACACACACACACACACAAGCTAGTGCCTGCCAGTTAGTCTGTGTGGAACGGGAAGAGTGCTTGTGTGTGTGTGTGTGTGTTTGTGTGTCCAGCGCAGCTTGTTCGCGCTGGCAGGCGCATACACACAGACAGACAGTGAGAGAGAGAGAGAGAGAGAGAGATAGGGGAGGATAAAGGAGGACAGGACACGCAGAGAAGAGAGGGAGGGGAGGAGGAGGCCTCTACAGAGGAGAGGGGAGGTCATGTCGGAACAGCAGGAGAGTTTATTTATGCCACTCACTGTGGATAATTGGTTTTCTCTCATTCACCCGTTTCCTCTTGTTGTCAGGAGGTGTCAGCTATTACACAACAGGTAGCTGCTGGCGGAGATGTGACTCTGGGCTCGCCCGCCTCACAGAGCCGCGGCCCGGGGCCCGCTAGGCTAATTGGGGACGCTAAGCTGCCCGTATAGGTGTGAACGATGTGTGTGCAGGGAAATGGCGTCTCACTCAGGTCCAGTAGATCAGGTGTAAATAATGTAGCATGGTGTTGTGATGCCTGATTGACTGTAATAGACGTTATGCACTATGGCACTGTAGAGGAATGGCATTTACCCTCATTTGAGATGAGTTACTGTAAAATCACTGTAAAATGTTGGGCAAGATACTTGTGAATTGTAATAAGATACTAGTTATTGTTATTACTTCTTCAAAAAATAACTATATTACTTTACTT
The DNA here is from genome assembly GCA_026546735.1 of Forbesichthys agassizii. Lineage (NCBI taxonomy): Eukaryota > Metazoa > Chordata > Actinopteri > Percopsiformes > Amblyopsidae > Forbesichthys > Forbesichthys agassizii. Next base: position 6,971 of record JAODLL010036864.1, read on the forward strand.
TTGAATGGGTATTAAAAGTAATTAGTTACATTACTAGTTACATTACTACATTACTTTCACAATCACAATAATATTAAAGTAACTAGTTACTAGTAACTATTTCCTGCCCAACTGTTTAAAGTCATGTATCATGACGCAAAACCTTCTAAGACCATCTGACATCTATTGTTTTAAAATTTAAATAATGTATAAATGTTTTGGAATATTTTACTTTTTATTCCTTGACAAACAACCTTTTAATTGTAATAAAGATGAAAGTAGTGAACCCAAATATAGAAACATATTAAATAATGCTGTTTTAAATGGTTAATTATTTTGTATTTTTCACCAAAGCAATGTTTCCTTCGGTATGTGGGTTAACAAGAGAATGTCATGACTTACGGAATGTATGGGCTTGTAGACTAAATTAATTAATAAATATATAGTGTAATGTTTTGTCTCACAAACAACACAAAACGGTATAAAAAATAATGTTATTCTTGTCGTTGACTTGCTGTACATCTTTTTTATGAGCTAAGCTCCCATAATGCGGAAGTGGCTCTCTATTGAATGGAAACACAGTTCACCAGAACAATATCTGTGTAATAGTAGTGACATACAAATGATAAACAAACTTAAAATGAATGTGATATTTCACAAAAGTACTCCACATGTAAACATTCAGACTAGTGGGTTTGTACGGAGGGGGGAGTCCTGCTTATGTTGGGGGGCTGGGGTAACCTGCCATGCCAGAGCAATTGTTGTCACAAGTCCATCTGGGGAGCTGTACATTGAAACTGTTTGTGAATGGCAGGTACTTGAAAAAAAATACTTAGCAGTTGATTGGATGAACCATCTGGAAAACCACGCCCGTGTATAGCTATTAACACGACACTGATTGGAAAGTTCAGTTGCTACTTGGACACATTCAAAATGATTCTTAGGCTTTCCAGACTTATTCTCATGGCGAAATTAAACTGAAGCTCCATGACCACCCTGATCTTGCGATGCTAGCGCTGGGGGTCGCCCCCCGGGAAATATTGAACATTTCATTTAACTGCATTCTGGTCAGTTATAAAGCACCAGTTTGTGCCTTTTCAACATCACCTTATGGTGGAAATGCCTTCAAAATCAAAAACACAAAATCAATGCATCAGATGAAAAACTGCAATAAAACTCTCAGGCATTATGTATTAGATTAAAAGACTACTGTAGATCACTTGGTATGATTATATTATTCCTGCTGAGTCAAATAACATAGGCATGCTTTACTCTTCTGTCATATTTAGTGTCTTTTGTTTGGGGAAGTAATTTCTTTAAATGTGCATGTGGCTCTTACTCATGCCACTGATAATGTAGCACTCATTCACATGAGCGTGCACGCACTAGTGTTCCATTAGTTGAGACCTCGCAAATACCACGTCCAGTATCATTTTGATGAATTGCAACTAAAATGTGAACATGCTGGAAAGAAAATTCCCAGATTTTCCATGATTCGACTCTCAAAAACATTATAAAATTCCATGATGTCCCATGCCTGGAATATACTTTCCATATAAATTCCATGATATTCCAGAAATTCCATGACCAATGGGAACCCTACAGATCTGACTTGTAACAAAAAAACTGTGCTGTGCTGGTTTCAATAGCCAATCCAAGTACCGCTCATGTTCAACAAATGTTGCATAATAATTTCATAAGATCCAACCGCTTACTCCAGCAGCATTGACAATCATGTGACACCAGAGATAATGTCTGAGATCAGAAGCGGTGTAATGGGGGTGATTTCATTAGTAAAGCCATTTTGTTCTCAATGACAGGTCCCATTAACACTTTAAACAACCTGAACACAGTATTCTTCATGGCAATTAACAGCTGTGTACTTAGGCTCCCGCACACATGTTGTACTGCACACACACTATACACACAGCGTTATTAATACAAGCATGCGCGCCAATATCAAATTGAACATGTTGGATTATGTACTTAAAATGTGTATACATATAAACATACGTATGTAAATATAATCAAATAATGGTGTAGAATGTGAACAATAGCGAGAGATGGAAGGGAATGTCAGTACACACAAATGCAGTAATAACACATACACCACTACATCATGTATTTCTTTCTAAGAATGTTTGTTTTTTAAATCTAGACTTTCATTAAAAACAAACAATCACCGAGAGTCATTTTCTGGATATCACTATTGAGGGCTTCAGGATATAAACCCTGGTAATAACATGTGAATACACACGCGGACAACACACACACACACACATACATGCACACACACATGCACACACACAACTCGTTTTACTGTGAACAGTGGGTTGGTCTTTAATCTCTCTTTGTCTCTTGCAGCCCTCATGATAAACTGCCTGTCTGACATTGTTTTCTTATCGCTCTGTGTGTGTGTGTGTGTGTGTGCGTGCGTGCGTGCATGTGTGTGTGTGTGTCTTCAGTGTTTGGGTTCAATAAATTCTGAAGAAACACCAACCAAGCCTGGTTTCTCTCTCTCTCTCTCTCTCTCTCTCTCTCTCTCTCTCTCTCTCTCTCTCTCTCTGTGTGATATATTCCTGTCTCTCTCCCTCATGTTCTCATTCCTCTGCTGGCCTCCTGTCGTTTCTCCTCTCCATCTATCCTTTGCCTTCTCTCTCTCAGTAATGTTCATTTGGCCTGTCTGACATGACTTTACAGAATACAGGCTGTAGGTCTTGACTAATTAAATAAATTAAGTAATTAACCAAGTGATAATTCCATCTCATCATTAATAAGATAACAACCAGGAGATTAATTATGGATGAGTGTGTTTTGCATGTTTGTTTGTGTGTGTGTGTGTGTGTGTGTGTGTGCGCGGGTGTCTGCCATTGACTGAAAGCTGGGAGCTTAGGTAATACTTTTGTTATATTGAGCTGGCTAATCAGGAAGTAATCAATAATGGACAGTCAATGGGTAAACTGCACTGACGAGCAGATACACTGCAACACATTGTTGTAACACTGTAATTGCAGTGAGAAATGGCTGGCGCATTTTAAAGCAAGGGGGAAAACATGTGATTGTTGACATTGATTTTCTGTAGTGTTTAATTGTATGCTTTCCCTCTTCCAGTATGAAGTTTTTCTTATCTTTGCAGATTAACGCTCCTGTGTTGTTTAGAAAGGAGATACCGAAATCTCATGCTGTGTAGGAGATATACAGAATACAGATAAACATATATTTTCACATTTCACAGTGATACTTTATTGTTTCTTTGTCACATGAAGTGTCATGTCTCAGTAACGTGATGTTGTATTCCTTGCTTCAGGTAATTAGGCTGACATCGTGCCACATTCTCACGCTCTGTTCAGGTATCTCTCATTTCAAGCAGCTGAATCTGCTAGTAGTGTGCTGTGTATTCTCTGTTCCCTGAGCTTCAGTGCCATGTGCCTTTGATCCTAAGCCCCGCCTTTTCACCAAAATTAGCCAATTACCAGAGAGTATATAATTGAACAGAGAGGTTCCTACGGACGGCACTTCCGCATTCAATTTTTGGAAGGAGGTGGGCGATGTTTCACCCTTTATGCAGATCAGAATGACTCAGCGTTCCATACAAGTCAATGGAGAGGTACACGGATTTCACCGTGCCCATTATATCTCTCTGGGGACGTTTGGTTGGGTATTTTGTGTTTGTAACATTAATTTCCAAGTACCTATCATTCTGATGCCTTAATGTCATTTCTGCAGTAATCTGTTTTGAGGTAAATTAACTTTTCAGCCTCCACAGCTAAATTCTGTCAGTGACACGCCCACTTGAGAGACCAGAAGCGTTACATCTTTGCTCCATTGAAATGCATTACAGTGCTCCATCTTTGTATATTATAAGATCTTTGCTATCACAGGAAAACAGTTGAAGGAGTGTTATTGTAATGTTATTGGAGCACAGCTGAAAAAGGGCGGGGCTTTGGATCTTTCAATTCCAGTGCTACTCCCTAGCGCAGTTTGTCTTGCGCTTGATTCTTCCTGTTTCCCGGCAACCGTGTTCCACTTCTGGTTTGCCTATTCTATTGTAATTGTAATGCTTTTTATAACTTTACTAGTTCTACACACACACACACACATACACACACACACACAGTTTGCTTGGCGCTAGAGGATGGTTTTTGTAAAAACCAAAAAAAATGCTTTGAACTCTTCATCGCAGAGTATGCTGAAACAAAGAAGGCAGTGCTTTTTGGAACTTGATAAGCACGTCCTTGTGGGATTGGGGCATAAGACATGAGACATAAAACAAATACTACCTGAGACTGCTCTTCTCATGGTGACTGTTCACACTGCCAGAGCATCCTTCCTCTCCTCGGTCCTTTTGACACGGTAAACCACCAGATCCTTCTTTCAACACTTGCTGAGCTGGGAATTGCACACTCCCTCGTGGTTGGAGTCCTATCTGACAGGCGGCTCTTATCAAGTTCTCTGGGATGGACACCTGTCCAAACCATGCCCACTCAATACAAGGGTCCCACAAGGATCTGTGTTGGAACCCCTACTCTTCTCATTTTATGCTAGAACTCTCAGCCCTTTAATGTCTTCTCGTGGATTCTCCTATCACTGCTATGTGGATGACACCCAACTCTACATCTCCTATCCTCCAACCAGTGGTTCTGTTTCAGGTCCCGACGAGAGCATTTTGTTCTACCACCTCGGCTGGCTGGCTGGCTGGAACTGCCATTGCTACGAGGTTTCAAGACTTGCTCATCAAAGTCTCGAAGGTTCTCTGTCCTGGCACCACAATGGTGGAACGAGCTAGCAACAGTCAGGACGGCTGAAACATTACCCATCGTCCGCAAGATACTCAAAACACACCTCTTCACAATCCACCTCGATACCTCGACTAAAGCTACAGTACCTCTTCACCTCCTAGTGTGACCAGTGTAATAATGGCCAATATATATGTTTTGGTTAATGTCAGTTGTAGTACAGTTGTCATAGGTTTATATAGGAAATGTTATTCCAACATCAGCAATAGTGCATAGTTGTAGTACCGGAGGGCTCCAGTAGGGAGACGGCTATAGTAGAGTGCAACTCGCGTCCTTCTCTTCATTCATTACATGCATGTTTGAAGGAAAGTCATGTCCGTGCATTTATTGATATAAATACTCCCTTTTAGGGCGTTTACACTAGCACTCAATCTTAACTCGACATTCTTCCACAAATGTTTTTGTATTCATTTCTATTCTCTCTATTTTCTAAAAAAACTAACAATATATATTCTTTTCTGCTCTTATGTATTCAGCACATTAGTATTCAGGTTATTACGAAGTTAGTTTGATGATTGAATGACATATTGACATGATAGTAGATATATGCTGTAACTGTTCTGATATAATATTGGTCGCTTACGATTGCTGGTGTATGACCTGTCCAACTATTGACAAATGCACTACATGTAAGTCGCTTTGGATAAAAGCGTCTGCCAAATGTCGTGAATGTAAATGTAAACATCTCCTATGGGAGTTTCACCACTCTGTCTGAGACTGCATTTGCGTTTACCAACCTTTGAGTTATTTGACAATCATAGCATCATTACATGCTCATTAGAGAAAAGTTATTTTTAATGCAGTTATTCTACAATTACACAACACAATGAAATTGCTGAATTAATGTTTTCTATGTAACCAGTAAGTTAGTTTAAATACATTGAATGCACATTTGCATTGCACAATGCACATATTCCTTGATAATGAAGCATCATTTAACAGGTGTATTGTTCAGTTGCACCATCGACATGTGCCACATACACAACAACAGAAACACCATGAACAGAACACTAACTCGAACACTAACCTGAACAGAAACGAGTGCGAGAAATGGATGCAGAAATTGAGGAAAATGCTGATAAATAAAGACAGGTTGCATGGCAGCGTTTGTGTTGTTGTTTTGTTTAAGTCTGACCAATATCAGAACAGCATTGTGTGTAAATTGCAGGACAATTGCCCCAACCAAAGGGAAGACAACAAGCCTTCTGTATTTGTATCACCATAGCCTCCTTCCACGTTTTGTATTACCTACACAACACGGGGTCAGTCACACCCTACATCTGCTACATTTCGAGAAACAACCCAAGAGAAGTCGAATGAACGGGTACTTGGCAGCAACAATAACGCGGAAAAATATCAGCTGTAAATGGTACAAGGGAGATCATTAATTTAACCTCATTTTTATTATAATTAGGCTAATTTATTTATTTGTGTTTGTGTTTCACTTCATCATTTCATTGATGAGTTAACATTAATATGATACCTGCATGTTCCATTTTTTATCTTGGTTATTATAGAAAAAATAATAATACAAACCAATCAATAATTATCGACTGGAATTAAACATTTTATCGTGATGCATTTTTTCAGCTATATCGCTTAATAGATTAGCTTGTGCATTGACGTGATTGGTTGAGACCAGGGCAGCAGGGTCTGACTCTAGGCTTGAAGCAGCCGTGTCGTGTGGTGACGGGTGGTATTGCAGCCGGAAGAACCAGTTGCAATACACACCCCGTTTATACATTTGTAATCTTCTGTTTGTACTGCGCATGAGTTAAAATAGCCACTTTAGCATCAGTGCATCTCTTAAAAACACACTTCAGTAAAATGCTGATGAAGGGTGAATGAAACATGATGAAACATAACAACATATATGAAATATAATGCCCTTATATTCCACGATTCGACACAAAACATGACAATATTGGCTGACTTTTTAAAAATCCATGATATTCCAGCAATTCTATTATGATCTGCAGGAACTCTGATTTGAAGAGTCCACATATTTTCACATTTCATCATAGCATAAGGAATAGGGGAGGTGTGAGGGGGGTGTAAAGGCCTTCATGTTCCACATGGGGCTAGGGGTAATTCTTGCCACATCACGACCACTGCTAAGGGGGTTCATGGCGTGAGACCGATAACTAGAGTCGGCGGGCACTCTTGTTTGTTCGAGACAATGAATCTACTCAATGCTGTTTGCACTCAGAAATACTCCCGTTTTCACCGTGTCACACAAACACTCCTTATCTCCTTCACTATTCATCTCTTCTCTCTCTCTCTCTCTCTCTCTCTCTCTCTCTCTCTCTCTCTCTCTCTCTCTCTCTCTCTCTCGGGGGCCCTCAAACTATTATGTGAGAGTGCTTACAACATGGCACAGCCTACATTAGCACACACACACACACACAAGTCAGACGTATCTTGCTGCTATTCAAATAGTATTTTGTTGTGTGTGTGTGTGTGTGTGTGTGTGTGTGTGTGTGTGTGTGCATGTGTTAGGGAGGGGGAGGTGTAAAAATGCTGACTAAAACTGCGGAGTACAGTAACTTAATTTAATGCCCCTATAATATACATTATGCCTGCGTTAAATTATTATGAGCTGAGTCGGGGAAGCTCATTCCTTCTCTGAGCTGGAGAAGCTGCGCAACCACACGTGCTTTTACATTTATTGATCTGCTTTACAACATGTATTTTTGTTTGATCATTTCTAAGCAGTGCGACCACCCCATGTTGCCACTGCATACACGTGTATGAAGAACCATTAGCTATTTGTGCTACTTTATTGCTAATAACATTTACACAATTGTTATTACACCAGCACTGCACAGAGGAATGTAATTTAGCATCTTACTCATCTAGTTTATAGAAATGGCAATGATTTCATAGAACACACATGCCTCTGAAACAATAATAAACATTCCTTGAATGCTTATACTTATTTATATTATGAAAGTTGTCTTATAAGATTGAAATGATATCACATACAGTACTGTAACACCCACATGTATCTAGAAATGGGCTTTCTAATTTCAAGGAGAATTTGATCCTATATCAGAGTGTTGAAGAAAAATGTTCAAAACAATAACTGGACAATGGCATCCATTTCCGTGTTGTGGGGTTAGGGTTATGTTTAGTCAAGGTGCACATGTCTGTGTAGCCACTACATCGGCGCATAAATACTCGAAAGACTAGAAAGTGTAGTTCGCGATTTGGCTTAGAAGCATGGGCTATGTCGGCCTTAGTCGAGCTAACGCTTTCCGAAGAAATTAAGCCACGGGAAATTGAACCTCTACTTCGGGAAATGTTATGTGTTCAGCTAAACTCCTTGTAGCATATGCTACAAAGGAGTAGGCTGATGGGATTGAGAAAGTAAAAGACAACAAAATAACCTACATTTTTCGTACTGTAGAAATCACCAGTCGATTGGGACATAATAGGAGAACTTCAGCAGAAAAGCAAATGATTAAACACACCAGAGCTTTCTCATTATGTTTCATTATGTTTTATGAAACAGACACAACCACAAGGAGAGCGCACTGTACTGTTGCTCTCTGTCTCTGAGTTTATTTATCTGTCCATCACCATCAAATACATGCATTTGTGTGACGTGCGTGAAAACAAAGCTGTGAGACAACGGCGTGTTCCAAGGCTGCGTGTCTCATTATATTTACTATCGTGCCACACACTCTCGTGTCACACACTCTAACACAGACCAGTGTATTTTCTTTCATTCTTATTGATATCCAACACACACGCAAACTCGCAGAGAGACATTAAAAGCTTTTTTTTTTTTTTCTTCTTCTCATATCCGTCTTTTTGTCAAGCTGCAACTCTATTCGGTCGGATCGGTCCATCCAGGAACGCCTGCCGATGTTTCTGTGATGTGTCGCGCAGCCTGAATGAACTAATGCGCGCACACACACACACGCACGTGGGGAGTGTGTGTGTGTGTGTGTGTGCTTACAAGACTGACACAAAACAAAGCTTTTGTCTGCTGACTGACAGCTACTCCTCTCCTCTTTTCCCTCTCCTCCGATACTCCCCTTTCTCCTCCTCTCATCAGCCCTCCTCACTATTCCCTGTCATTCCCACACACTTATCCCGACCTCTTCCTCTCACACGCGCACACACGCACACACACACACACACACACACACACACACACACACGCACACACACACGCACACACCACAAATGTGTTCCAAAAATGAAATAACTAGAATTCCATGGTTAAATACAGGTTAAGTAAAATAGGGCTTGAAATAAAAAAGGGAATTATAAAAAGTGTGTTAATGAGCACACCACTTGAACCAAGGGCTTGCTAATGAACTGCTCTGCATATAGGGAATGGATTCAGACAAATATATATATTTAAAAAACAGTTTCCATTTCATATTTAGAGCTAGTCCACCTACACAATGTCCTCAAAACCAAATAAAAAAGCCAATCCTCGCTGGCTGCTTTGAAGAACAATTTACACAATTTACAGTGAATGGACAGCCATTTGTTTTTACATTATATTACGTATAATTAATAATTGTTGATATAAGGGTACTATGCACTTAATGTATTTGTAACTGTGCACTTTATTGGTTCTTTAAGATAGTCTACAATTACATGTTTACATTTTAAATGTTATATCAAGACATAATACAGAAGATATCATCAACTGTAAATTCAATGTGGTGTTTTATCTATTTATCTTTTTATTATTTAATTATTAATTAGCAGGCTATTCTACTTTTCTGAGCTCCTCTTCAATTGGAGACTAGCTTCCCACTATAGCAGATGGAAATAAGATGCCTTGCTTAAGGGCACCTTCGCAGTAATTGGCAAAAATGAGTAGTGTAACTCATTCAATTTTGCAATCCTGATTCTCCCACTGAGCGGGGCTTGTGAGAAGGTGTATACGTCTCCATGTGTGTGTGCTTGTGCACATACGTTTGTATATTTTGAGTGTGTGTGTGTGTGTGTGTGTGTATATGTGTTTAGTTATCAGAGGAGTGCAGCATTGCTTCGCTGAGATTAAATTCCCAGAGCTTATTTTGGCTATCAGCATTACCTCAGGAAGCACACACACACACACACACACACACACACACACACACACACACACACACAAACAGGAGGAAAGGGGAATGGTAGGAAATTAAAGAAACTGCCTCTGCTACATTTTTCATTCACAGCAAACATCAACAGTATATGCTTCCTACTGACTTAAACGTTGTATATAAATATTTCACATTTTATTGCTTTCATTTAGTATCTAGATGGCTGTCAATTATTTGTGGTAATTCGTTAATTATTAAATCTTTCCTCTTTCCTTCCTTCAATCTTTTCCATTTAGAGCAAAGAGACTATTTGGATTAAAAAAAAAGGATTTGTTCTGGGCAAATAGCATTTTAGTTGTTTTCTGTCCCATTATAAAAACCGTTAAATTCACTGTAGTAACTGAAGGGAATTATCTCTGATAAAAGACGAATAACATGCAGTCTGTTTTAGGCCGTTTTTTAAAAATTTAGACATTTCAGTCAATATTTATTTACACAAATAACTTTCTTAAAAGCCTCTCACCCTAACCCACAAACCAGAAGCCAAACACATGAACACATTTCATCAACAGACGACAACTTTGAATTTTTCCACTGGCAGTTTATTTCAAACCGACTTTGTACACTTGAGCTGGAACAAACAGACATGTGGTTTTGTTATTTCTGTAGATTCTGTTTTACACCAATCACATCAAAACACAATCTGGAATTAATAAGAATCTGCTAGAACCATATAGTTCTATAGTTACAGTAGAACCAATATATTAAATAATATGACACATACAGTACAGAAGTGAATATTTTAAAACATATAACCTTTTTGCAGCAATTATGTTTTACAACAATTGTATGAGCTGAACATTTGGGTATAGATTCTCACACATTTGCTCAGCAGTAAATCAAATTAATTTGAGGAACCATTGAGAGACACTTCAACACAGGGATAGGTATGCTGCTGTTCATACAAAAGAATGATCAAATACTTTATAGGTAACCATTCAGCAGCAGCACATCTATTCAAATGAATGATCAAATACTATATAACTAACCATACAGTGGTCTTTTTAATTAGCTATTTTGCTTTATTATGTACAGTAATGCTGTAGCTCATAGACCTGAACTAAACATGCTAATCCAAGTCTGGATTCAATTGTTTATCTTGAAAAGCAATGATCCATTTAACTGATTTATGTTTTCAAGGTTATGAAGGGGGATGTGCGGTGTTTGATATATTAACTGATTTGGAAAACTTGGTTTTATACATATTTGAACATTCTGCGTTTGTGGATATGTTAGTTTACTTAAAGGGTATTGGGAAGCCTATCACATTTGGACATTCTAGCACACTTTCTGTGTTTGAGATTTCAACAGTTTCAACAAATACAACTTTTTTGTTTTGTTCTAAAGGACCATTGTGTTAAATTGCGGTTACGATTTTGAGCCATATAACAAAGCACGCCCTGTTGTATCGTGGTTAGATTACTGGGTGTACTTAAATTACCCATTTTATTTAATCTAATCAGTGCTGATCAACAATATTATATGGTTAACTGTTAGTTGATGCTCTGCTAAACCTAACGTAGCATACTGCTGTTTGAAAGTGGCAGTGGCAAATACATATCTGAGCATGGATAGTGTAAACAGCACTAACTGTCGTTAAGAAACCTATTCCTCCACTTATCTGACATTTACTGTAAGTAACTTCACACTTGTGCTGATGACATAAAATAGTAATATTTTAGCACATTCTACATACACAGCTCTAACCTTTTATGTTAATAAAACCTAGTAGTTTTAAACGGTTTAACATTGATGCAACATACAGGAATATTATGCTGATTTCAACCACGTCCCATCAATCCTGCCTAAAGTTGGTTTGCCATTGCTATTGATTGTAATCCATGTTATGCAATTCAGCAAATATATTTTTAAAGCTCCACGCCAATATTTGGAGCATATCAAATAGGGGCCCACGCAGATAATATCCATGAGACCATGAAACTAATGGACAGTAACCTCTTTTAGTCCAGGACATAAACAAAACATAACATATTGGAATGTATCAATTTATGTATTTGTCCGTGGACCGTACTTATGTTCCTTTCTAGAAAGGATTGTTTATTTACACGTCTTTACAGCCACACCTTTAAGCTCACACCTGGCCTACACCGCCATGTTCTATCAGTTATCAGGGAGCTACACTAGGACTAGGCTGTAAAGAACCTTGGAGGAAGGGGGGGGGGTATTCATCGGTTTACCAGGATTCAAAGCGGGTGACCGCGTTGTCACCAGCCATGGATTTGAACGATGCCTTTACACGACAGTGAAAACAAAGCCTGTATGTGTTAATTACCTTGTCTGACCCAATTCCCTCTGCACTCCATGTCTGCTGTGTGAGGCGGAGACAGTGATCTGTGTCAGGAAGTGGCACAAGCACACACAATGCGTGTGTGTGTGTGTGAGCTAAAGACACACAGAGAGATGGCATGGGCCTGCTGTTGTGTGTATGTGTGTGTTTGTGTGCACGCGCATGTGTGCTTGTTTGTTTGTGTTTGTGTGTGTGTATGAGCCATAGACACAGAGAGATGGCATGGTACTGCTGTGTGTGTGTGTGTGTGCTCGTGCGTGTGTCTGTAAAAGAGAGTAATGACAGCTTTGTCAGTTATTTTTCTTCCGTGACGGACCCACATGTCAACGACTGGTGTCCACACAAACACAGATTACATCTATACAGCCCCGCACACACACATGCACACACACACACACATGCACGCACGCACGCACGCACGCACGCATACACAAATACACACACTTAAGATGTCAATCATTTAGTCTCTGTTTCACCCTCTGCTTCCCCCCCTCAAAGACACACACACACACACACACACACACACACACACACACACAGAGAGACAGATTGGATTGTGTTAATTGTTACTGATGGTTGCATTGGTATAACATTACTGTAGTTGTTGGATGTTGTGAAATCCAGTGCTTTGCCTGTGCTCAACAGGCTAACACACACACACACACACATATATGCAAGCACAGGCTATAATAACACACTGCCATTATCTATTTGTTAAGTCAAGCCCATATTGGAAATGTAATTTCCACTGTAATTTGTCAGTAAAATGGACAATCCTTATGCCTCTCAGGTTGGTTACATTTCCATGTTCAGTTGCTGTGAGGTAATGTTCATAGGTTAGGAATTGTTAATCAAAGCGGTTATTAAACGTTTTGCTTTCCAACGTTTCAATGTTTGCTTGTACAATGATGGCATTGTGACAGGCAGGAATGGCCACAAACATTGTCATGGTTACAGGATGTCAGGATGTATGGTTTAATCCATGGAGCAGAGCGATAAAAATACACGTGTTTTGGTGTTCAGGTTTAATGTAAGGAGGTAAAAGTTCAACTCTTTTTATTGTCTTTTTCTGGGTTGTCTCTCTCCTTTTTCTCAAGTCTTTATTTTAAATAATAATGCTGCATTTATATTGAGGAATTATATTGTTATTGTTTTGGTTTTTTTTATAGCAGAAGTTGCTATTGATTTACAGTAGGTCTATACCTCTACTGTAATACTGTATTTGCCTTTGTTAAAGGAGCAGTATATTTTCTTCCTTTTGCCACAGAAATAAAACCTTGTACCTTGTGTACACACACACACACACACACACACACAAAATAAAGTGGCTATAAGAGATAATGTATTTGTGTGTGCTTCAGCCAATCAGGATTGTGATTCATATTCAAACACAATGGCTTTGCCTTGAGGTATAGTTTGTCTCAATGTAGAGATTGCATGGTGATTTAAGCTATAGCAAACAGTGAATAATTCAAAACCCTATTTAGGCCTATATAAAGTAAAATAAAATATGGTATTTATTTACCAATAACATTTGTTAGTGATCGGTATTTTTTATGAATTATTGTGTAATTTTTTTCTAGCATTTCACAACTGCCCATCCTGTAGTGGGCAATATGTGTCTCTTTCAGTGCAGACAGCAGAAACATGGATAAGATACTGCACATAAATATGGTGGTCATTCGTTTATTTGTAAAGTTCTACCTGAGTGCACGCAGAATAAACTGGGGGCAGTAATAGTGTGCGTTTGTGTCTCCTGTACCTACCGCTAATTCTCAAATCCATCACGTCATGGGAAAAAACTAAACGTTTCCACGTTTAAAGGAGACTCACAAAATAAAATAAAAAACTGAACCCATTGAGATAAAATTACATAATATAGAAATAAATAGTATAAAATAAAAAATAAAGAGTTTTAAGCCTTTAAGGAATGTTCATGTTCATTTTAGAGACACCAACGATGTTGCGCCCAACAGCATTTTGCTGTAGTACCAGTGTTGACCACCATACTGGCGGGAAGCAAACGTCCGTCCCAATCATGCAACAACGTGGTCATGCTATACGTTCAGTAGTTGGAGGTGGGAAGTCAGAAGTGGGAAATGCACCTTCTGTGCGTTTAAACTGAACTGCACTGTGCGGTCGGAAGTTTACTTACGCCTTCTGTGTGTCTGTGATGTCAGAAGTCAGAAACAAAAATGGATGCCCACGCTTTGTGCTTCACCTGCTGCATACCAGCATTGTGAACTATTGACAAACCTGTATTGTTTTTAACGTTGTCGACTGTAGCCATTAAAACCACAAATAACTACATAGCATATGAGATTGCTTTAATGTATGAATAAGTAAAGTAGCTAAACCTCAAATCGAATTGCATATTTAGATAGATATTTTAATAAGGTAAAACGTTTTCAAACTTATACAATTTTCTATTTGACAGTGCACACACACAGCCACATTGCTGCAAAGTCAGACACTTGAGGTGGTGGGGTGGGGGGTTTCTTCAACTGTCAAAAATTATAACTTGCGCTTGAATGCAGCATTAGCTCCTTATAACAAGTTGGGTCTTTTTCTTTGTCTTTTATTTCCAGTCATGTGGAGACAGAGCGCAGCGCCCTCAAGAGGAGAGAATGGGAAAGGAGGACCCAGGAGGTACAGCAAGACGAAGACCTCTTCTCGACTGGATTTAACCTGTTTGGAGAACCTTACAAGGTGGACATATATAAATATAAAAAATATATAATAAATATAAATAAATATATTTAAAAAAAACATATATA